>VNJO01011184.1:0-22372 GCA_008042535.1 Drosophila tani | reverse complement strand
ACCAAAATGGCTCCAAATGCAAGCTGATGACACACTCACGTGTCTCTCCCAAGCTTTCGACTTATACGCTGAACTGCTGCTTTTTTGAAAGGATCACTTTAGTTGACGATTTAGGTATCCGCCCAGGTCCTTATATTTCGGGCATTGTGAATAAAGCCAGGGGTGTGCTTGGATTTATTAAACGGTGGTCGAAGGAATTTAATGACCCCTACGTCACGAAGAATTTATACATTTAGTTAGTAAGTCCTATTTTAGAATATGAATCTGGCGTTTGGAGTCCCCCGAGGGACGTTCACAGCAAAGGCATCGAGTCGGTTCAAAAAAACTTTTTACTTTTCGCTCTTCGTGGCTTATGCTGCCCTCTTATTCAAGTAGACTTCTCCTTATCAACCTACCTTCCTTAGCAAACCGTACAACGATGCTAGGCATTATCTTAATGTTTAACCTGTTCCGTGCTGACGTGGAAAGCACCGATCTTTTAGGGCAGTTGAATTTCCACGTTCCATGTAAAACCACTAGATCCTACTTGCCTTTAGAACCACTGTAGAACTCCATGTGAAATGCATAAACCTTTTAGAGTATTATGTGCAAATTATAATGATTTGTACAAAATTACCTCATCAGTAGATAGCCTTCCTAAACTAAAAACATTAATCTTAACACACTTAGTACACATGCAAGATAGCAATCGGGCTGCCTGATATAGTACCTTTACCTATACTTTTCTTTCGCGTCTATTAACTCCTTACCCTAACAAGCACGTGCTTGATCTCAAAGGGCTACTTGAGTGTACTGACCGTAGTGCATCAACGTCCAACAGTAAAAAATAGCTCCGCTTATATTTTGCACTGCGAATCAAAAATGGTGTAGCTCGGGGGCTTCCTAAGTGGAGGCAGCTTCGTTGCAGCGGGAATGGCCGGGCGGGAGCTGTGGAAATAGAAGGCACTCGGCGCGATCGCGGTAGAAAAAGAAGACGAGAACTCGTGTAGGCGAATGCGGATCAACCGGCGTTTATTCAGAGAGAGACAATTTTCGACTAACGTATCCTAATTTATTCTAAGCGCCCGAAGGTGCGGTGGAGACTTCAAGGGAGTGGTGGAGAGTAGCCTGAGCGCGAGAGCGCGAAAGCTTCCGCCGGAGCGAGAGCGCGGAGCCGGGAAGACGTGCACGCTACCGCCAGAGCGAGAGCATAGAGCTGGGAATATAGGGTGTTCAAGCCTGAACAAATGGGTTCATTCTATTAGTCATTCAATTGGCCGTCTCCTTAAATTTTTGCAAAATTAAGCGCTTAGCGACATTCTTATAATAACCAATTTACTAAAACCCTTCTTAAACGAGAAAGAAAGCTAACTTCGGTAAACCGAAGTTGGTATACCCTTGCAGTCGGCAATTGGATCATTGAAAATCGAACCATTTTAGTAATGTTGAAAAAAACATCGAATTTTGTAAATTTTACATTTTACATGTAGAATTTTACATTTTCATATAAATCGACCGATCGCTTCTATGGCAGCTATATGATATAGTTGTCCGATCTTAATGAAATTAAAACCGTAATTCTAGAACCATAAATAACTGCTATATCTCAATTTTAATACAAATTTAAAATACGTTGAAAAACAGAGAAGTTAAAATTTTTTTTACATTAATTTCGCCATCATTCCTATGACAGCTATAGGATATAGTAGTCTGATTTCGGTCGTTCCGACATATTTACTGCGTGCTAAAGAAATAGGACTATGCTGAAAATTTCAGCTCGATAGCTCAAAAACTGAGAGACTAGTTCGCGTATAAACCGACAGACTGACAGACAGACGGACAGACAGACGGACAGACAGACGGACATGGCTAGATCGACTCGGCTGGTGATGCTGATCAAGAATATATATACTTTATGGGGTCGGAGATGCCTCCTTCACTGCGTTGCAAACATCTGGTCAAAATTATAATACCCTCTGCAAGGGTATAAAAAGCAGTCGCAATAGTCTGCGTACAGCTAAGAAAATCGTCCTCTAATTGCAAATTAAAAGCTCCTTTTTGTGAAAAACTTCCTTTAGTCGCCTGGGCAACGATTCCTATCTTCTGGTGTGATTTTCTGCCATTCTTCGAGGATAACTGACTTAATCACAGTTTTAAACATAATCTTGGGTTTTCTTATGCAACGCTCCAGAAGATCCCATAAATGTTCATTGGGACTCATGTCCGGAGATTGTGGTAGAGTTCGCAACTATTTTTATACGTCATAATGGGGTCAAGGCTTGTTATTGTGGGCAGTATGTTTTGAGTCAATATATTTTTAAAATATAAAGTCTTTTTCCAGGCCCAACCGTTGAGAACTTTCAACCAAATTTGCCTTTAATATGTCTATGAAGGACCTATGGTCTAGATTAGGATCTCTAACGGAAAAATTTTTTACGTCGTTGGCCGCAATACAGCCCTAAATATAATTCCGTCGGCTCCATGTTTAACGGTAGGGCGACCGGATTTGGGCGTCAATAAAATTGACTTTTTGAACAGTTGACTACGCCTCTATCTTAAGAATCATTGTCATTTATGAACGCAAATAGTGATTATAATAGTGTGTGTGGCTAAAAGCGTATTTGCGGGGGTGCAGTCGGAGGATTTGTCTTGCTGGTGTAATCGTAACCTCTTCCAGTATCTCGTCCGCTTTGGCAAAAAAGACCCTAATCTTCGCTTTCCTTATGCCGTACTGGATTTTGTGGTTTGCGGCTTCCAGAAGAAACGTCTGGCTTAACGAATCTCATTTTCCCCCTTAAGTATAACCAAGCTCTCCATATATGTCTGGATTCTGCGCTCGCAGACACTGGATCATACTTGCGTCATCAGATTGCCCCTTTGCAATCTGAACAGCAGTTCAATACATCGCTCACCTCCCTACACTGGGAGCTACTGACATCATCGCTTATGTTGAACTTCATCTCCTCCATCGACGACTGCATCAGAATCATAATGTCACAGTACTATACGTCTTTGCCAAGTAACACATCGAATGGAAGTACGGCATCGGGCACAACTTGAATCCGTATATACACATTATGATGATCGATCCGCTAAATCCCTGCAGACGTTTAACTGTGAGCTGCCGAATCGTTCCGTCCGGAACAGAAGATTCCCGTATTAGAGTGACCATGTGACCTATTTGGTTACAATTATAACCATTGAGTCCGGTTCCTTTGAGTAGGATGCTTGATGTAACCCGTAGTGTTGTTACACTGATTGTGCCGATTTCATGTTCTCCAGCGATATGAGTAGTTAAGCACAGGTGTGCAAATTCAAAGCAAAGCCTTGGTACAATCATTTATAATAAAAAGATAAATAAATACAGAGCTTGCGTACTGTATTGCTGGTGCTTGCCCTGGAGTCTCTTGTTGAACGTTTATGGCTTGAACAGCTTGAATCAGAAAAACAATCATCTCTTTGAGTTTATCTATTTGCGCCTGCATACCTTGGACACTACATGCGCTCGCAAAAACGAAGTCATCGAAGTCATTGTTCGTCCGTAGAATAATATCCAGATCCGACCTAGTTTAACCAACATTTTAGTTAGTCTCGTGGTCCGCGGCGTCGTTTTTTTTTCTCTTTTCTTGTTCTTATTGCTCTTATTCTTATTCTTTTTTTAGTCAGCGTGACCGCTTTCCATTTAGCATTTTCGACACTCCTTTTCATTTAACCGTTTCACAGAGACCGTTTTAGCGTTGTCGTAGTGTGAGCTTTCTTTGATCGTTGCGCACCGCCCGTTTTGTCTATGCCGTTATGTACATATTTTTCTTTATAAATTTTCGTTATCCCACTATCCCGCTTCTGATTTGTCAAAAATGGGCACCACATCAGGATAGTTTTGATAGAATTTATTGACCATGTTTTAATGTGTAACTCTTATACGAGGTGTGTTCAAAAAGTATCGCGAATTTTGAATTTTCGCGGGTTACTTATATTCGAAATTCGATTTTTTTGTGGCGTTATGTTGTACTCATGTCTCTCACTTATGCCGACAAGATCGGCCATTTTGTTCATTTAATAGTTGACAGCTGCTTTGCTTGCACGTGTTTTGGATCGTCTTCGATTTTTACCTATTCAAAAAAATGTATCAAAGAACCTGTATCAAATTTTGTGTGAATTCCGAATTCCGAATGTTGACTTCGGCATACGGAGAAGCTACCTTGGACCGGAGCAACGTTTATCGGTGGTACAAAATGTTCTCAGAAGGCCGAGAAGATGTGAAGATGTGGCCGAGCACTTCAACAACAGACGAAAAAATGAATGAAGTGGAGAAAATGGTGTTGGCCAATCGTCGAATAACCGATAGAAAAGGTGCTGAGGACCTAAACATATCGAATGGCACGATTCGATTTTTATCAATGATTTGGGCATGAGACGGGTCGCCGCGAAATTTGTACCAAAATTGCTCAATTGCGACCAAAAACAGCATCGCATAAACATTGCTAATGAGATGTTTGACTCTGTCCGCGACGACCCAAATTTGCTCCAGTAAGTCATAACTGGTGACAAATCGTTGGTTTATGGTTATGACGTGGAAACTAAAGCTCAATCATCTCAATGGAAGCTGCCACAGGAACCAAGACCAAAAAAAGCCCGCCAAGTTTGGTCGAATGTGAAAGTTTTGCTGACAGTTTTCTGCGTGGTGCATCATGAATTCTTGCCACAGGGTAGAACGGTCAATAAGGAATATTACCTAAAAGTTATGCGTAATTTACGCGAAGCAATCCGCCAGAAACGCCCGGAAATGCCCAGAAGAACAAAAATTGGCTTTTGCACCTCTGCTCACACATCGTTGCTTGTGCGCGACTTTTTTGTTAAAAACAACACACTAATGATGCCGCAGCCACCGTATTCCCCAGATCTGGCCCCGTGTGACTTTTTTTTTGTTCCCTAAACTGAAGAGGCCCATGAAAGGACGACGTTACGCTGCGCTTGACGAGATAAAGACGGCATCGAAGGAGGAGCTGAACCAGATAAAAAAAGATTTTTTGAAGTGCTTCGAAGATTGGAAAAACCGTTGGCACAAATGTATAGTATCTCATGGGGATTACTTTGAAGGGGAGAAAATAGATATTCATGAATAAATAAATAATTTTTTTAAAAATGAAAAAATCGCGATACTTTTTGAACACACCTCGTATAGAATAAATTTAAAAGAACTTGAAATGCATCCCTCCTCTCCCCCGTTGCTGAACACACGAGTATTTTGTAAAAAGGAGGTATGACCAGGTGCTAATCACATTAAGCGAATTAAAAATTCAATCGATAAGAACCAAAGACCAAAATAATCTCTAAGAACGGCCATCTCTTGCGCTTGCAGAGAGCGTAAAAATTTAAAAAATAGAATGCGCTTGCTTGTGTGAGTAATGACAACGAGTAAGCAAGTGCGCATGTGTGCATGTGCGAACAGACGATTTTTGAGCCAAAATAATTGTTGTTCCAAATAGTAAAAAAAAGGGTGAGGGGTGTGGGTAATGGGTAATTTACATAATATGTGCATATATAATCAGCATTCGAGTATTCTACTCTGTAACAAATATATTGCGGTAGTAAATTCAAAATGTTATTTGCTCTGGCTATCTCGCTCCCGGTATTCGGCTACGGCCGTTGCTATGCGGTAGCATAGATACATGGGATATATATATATTTGATCTAATCATTTCGGTTTTCTTTATTAACTTAATTACAGTTTTCTGATACTAAAAGCAATGCATCTGATTACTCTGCATGCTTCTGACATTTTCCTTCTTTCCACTAAATTCCATAGCTTATACATTTATAATTTCCCTATTTATTAAATTTGTTCTATATTGTTTTGAATTGGTCAAATTTATAACTAATCGTATTTGAAAAATCGCTATCGTATTGTATAATTTTACAAAGGCCGATTTGCTCTATTAAGTTAGATATTATTTAGGAGAGATTTTAAAAGTATCTAAATCGTAATATTTTTCCTTTCAGAACTTTCCATTATAAAGCAAAAATCTCTTAAGATTGATAAAGAATTGGAAATGTCGGAGAGTAAGACAAAGGACTTAAAATTAAATATTCAGAAATTTACTTCAAAATTGGAACTACTCAACGATAAAATTTATAAAAAAAGAATACACCATGACTTTGAAGAGACTGAGTTCGAGCATGAACAGATAGAATACAGCGAACAACTAAAGGTAAGTAAATAAAAGCTAAACATAAATGTTATTTAGTTTAAAATATCTTAATTTATTTTATTTTAGGACGCTGAACTAGGAATACTGAAGTTGGAAGGAGCAATTACTGAGTTTATGAATGAAATTGAGCTTCACAAAGATTTTGTTATAGATTATCATAGAGAAGCATTATCTTGGGAGACCAAATATAAATTACTTGAAGAGACCATTCTATGGTCAAAATCAGAGCGATCTTTAGATGGTGAAATCGGTGTAATGAAAACTGAAATACATCGTATGAATATTAGATATAGTCAACTAAAGCGAGCCCAAGAAAGACTCGTTCAAGATTTGGAACATTGCGTTATGCACAGAGAACAAATATTCGTTAACGCAACAACTAAGGAACATGTTAAAATCAAAACTAAAAAGTTGAAAAATGCATCTCAAACTCAAGTACGTCTTGATGAAGTTCATAACAGAGCAAAGCTAATACGTAATGAAATAATATTTTTATCAGAAAAGCGTTTATTAGATGATGTTAATAAAATTGATCGCATGATTTACATGTTGCGCAGAATTCAATCTGATCTTAATGATATAATCAAAGATGATGCTAATATACAAGAACGAATTGAAGAAGGCATTTTGTCCAAGCATGCTAATTTGGAACAGATTATTCGAAAACAGACACGAGCAAAGGCATATCGGAGACTTAACATGTTAAAATTCCCACCGAAAATAGCTCGATCTGAATTGACAATTAAACAGCTTTCACAAAAGCAAAGCGAGACAAATGACACCCTGATGGAAGTCGTACAAACCCTGATAATAGATTACCCTGAAAAAAAATCATTTTTTACAAAAGTATTTCATGTTCTTAAAGAATAATAAGCAATAAAACTAAAGCAATTAAGATAATCGAATTAAAAAAATTGGTTGGCTGACGCTCGTGTTTTGTAAGGTGCATTTAAAAATGATAGGACTCTATGATTTTTTTCAATATTTTGTGACGCGTGAGCGCGCCACATAAAGATAATATAAATCAAAAACATAAAACCAAACACACTGGGCCGAAGGGACTTTGGTCACACCAAAAAGGGAGATAACCGCACGTGCGGTGGTCACACTAAACCTTCCCGGATTTCTATATAAAGCGGACCACAGCCAGTGGAAAGGCACTCAGCTACCGACAGCGATCGGATGAGGTAAGCCTACGTCTAGTAGCCCACATCCAGGAGTCAGTGCTAAGAGTAGTTTTGGGGACCTGATCTAGGGATCTAGTCCACACCAATACATTGTAGTTAGTTATTCCCCGTAGGATTTTTCCCGACCCTCCTCTGGTAGACGTCAGCGTCTCCACCGCTCACCCTGGAAGACTTTAGAGCAGGGGTCGGCACGGCCCTATCCCGCGGGATAGGAAATTTCTCAGTCGGCGTCGCTGCCTCTCATGCACAGTATAAACGTTAGTGTGACGTCGGCACAGGTCTTCGGTTTCGCTCTAGTGCTGCCGCATTGTCATGTTCTAGCTAAATCTAGCCTTTTTAAGCGTGAAATAGCTGTTTTTTTAGTTATAGCTAGTTATTATGCATATAAAAAATAAGTTAGCCTTTTTTTTGTCATATCTTGTTACTTATGAAAGAGACGAAGTCTCTCTGTCTCATTTTTCAAATACACAAATGCAGTGTTGACATGTCAATGTAATGGTGCGGACCCCTGCTTTAGAGTCTCCGCTATCTCGGTTCGGCCCGCCGATCCGCACTTCTCGCACCTGGTAGATTTTAGGATCTCCACAAACTTCTCACACTTGACAGAGCTGGGAAACTATCGATAGTCGTCCCATTCGATATTTTCAATGTTTTGAGATAGTATCGAATATCGATAGTATCGATTTTCAGTAAGGCACTTTAAAAAAAATACAAATAAAAGCAATTTTGAATGTATTTCTCATCTTTTATATATTTAATGCCATTAAATTTAATAACCAGCAAAACCCTAATAATTTTAGGATTTATCATGACCACTAGAGCTGGGAAACTATCGATAGTCGTTCCATTCAATATTTTCGATGTTTTGAGAGCGACTATTCGATACGATCGATAGTATCGATTTTCAGTAAGGCACTTTAAAAAAATACAAATAAAGGCAATTTCGAATGTATTTCTCGACTTTTATATATTTAATGCCATTAAATTTAACTGTAACTTAAATTATTAGAGATCAAAATTATTTTATCAGTTCAGTGTGATGTACGAAGTAAAAATAAAAATATAAGAAACTTAATGGGAGATCAATTCTTTAACTCTATATATTTAACGCCATATTATATAACTGTAACTTAAATATTAGAGATCAAAATTATTTTATCAGTTCAGTGTGATGTACGAAATAAAAAATAAAAATATAAGAAACTAAATGGGAGACAAACTCTTTAACAAAACAAGAAACTTCAAGTCATATGATTTGACTAAAAAATAAACAAAAATATTATTCTATCCATGCATTTTTTTGCAAAAATAGTAGGATATCAGCATTATTCGCTTTAAGCGAAGCCCTGCGGTTGCTTATTATAAGCCCAGCCTTGCTGAACATACGCTCAGACTCTGTGGATGTGGCGGGAACACATAAAAATTTAGGAACAATATGTTTTATATTAGAATCACAGCACCATCGATAGTGGCAAAAAACAATCGATACTGGCCCAGAAAGGTAACCATTCGATACCTCGATAGTATCCCAGCTCTAACACTTGGTAGATTTTCGGATCTCCACAAACTTCTCGTAATTGGTAGATTTTAGGATCTCCACAAACTTCTCGCACTTGGTAGACTTTAAAAGCCTCCGCAAACTTCTCACAACTAGTAGATTTTAGGATCTCCACAAACTTCTCGTACTTGGAAGATTTTAGGATCTCCACAAACCTCTCGCACCTGGTAGATTTCAGAATCTCCAAAACCTCTCGCAACTGGGAGACTTCCGAGTCTCCAAAACGCCCTTCGCCGCTAAGACAGGCGAGCCGCCGTCAGCACTAGCTCTAGCATACTTTCGGGGCAACATTCAGGGTAAACTTGCGGGTCCAACTCTCTCTATCTCGCCCACAGGAAACGCCCAACCACCGGGTCAGGTCCAACCCCGGCAGCGAAGCCCCGACAACGCCCGTACTCCGGCGACGGCATCGACGGAACCCACACTCGGCATCCCGGCTCACTGTTCCGGCGTGATTCTTTCCATCTCTGTACCCCTTACGTTAATAAACAAACCTAAGATATACATTTACGTCATAATTCTCTAGTGTTCTCATCTGGGACCGGGTCGGAATCTCTTTCAGCAACCACACCTGACCCAAATAAATTCTTGGGACGAGTCCTGGCCCACGCTGAACTATCTCAGCCCCACCAGACCGTCACAATTTTTTTTTATATTGTGTTCATATTAAATCGAAGGTGTTATTATAGAATTATAAAAGCTATGCTACAGAAACAACAGAAGAAAACGTCTGGAATATTGTTTCCATATCGACTCGGCTGGTGACGCTGATCAAGAATATATATACTTTATAGGGTTGGAGATTTCTCCTTCTGCCTGTAACATACATTCTCGGTTGATACTAACCGGGTATCGTACGTCCTTCTGACAGTCTGGACGTCTGTCTGTCCGTGTGTCACAACAGATTTCTGGGACTATAAGACCTAGAGCTATTAAGTTTTGTGAAAACATGTGTTGCGCGCAAATCAAGGTTGTTTTAAAATTTAGCCATGCCCACTTCCACTCCCGAAAATCTTAAAAAACGTTCTGTAAGCTATAGTCGTAATTTTCAGTTTAAGGTAAATAGAAACAAGTAAGAAAGCTACATTCGACTGTGAGATACCCGGCACCTAAACGTTTGTTCTTTACACTAAAAGGCAATTTAAAATTGTACATACATTATCATACTCTACTTCGATACTTCTTAAAATAAATCGCTTCCCGAATTAGCTTCCGACCTAAACAATTTAATGTCATATTTAAATATAAATTATACATTTTATAAGGACGCATAAAAACCCGCTCGATCAGCGGTAAAAAATGAAATATGTTATTTTTTGTTATTTCTTGCTATATTCTTTTTTCATTTCCTCTGCAGTTGGCGCCATTATATCGCGCGGCCAAGGCTCGAATGCGCCACCTGTCGGCTACAGCTTGCAACAGCAGTGCCTTAGGGGCGTGTGTTAAAATTGTAACCTTATTGCTTATATCTCCCATGTTTATCATCCGATTTTACTGAAATTTTCAGAAAACGTCCGTTACTTATCGTTAATTTATTTTATTTTTTAACTTTACCCCCAAACAAAACGAGTATAGCTTATTTTACGTTTTTTATGATTTTTGAGGGCGGAAGTGGGCGTGAACAAATTTTAAAACAAACTTGATCTGCGTGCAACAGATTCCAATGATGTCACCAAATTTGGTAACTCTATATATATATATACTTTATGGGGTCGGAGATGCCTCCTTCTGCCTGTTACATACATTCTCGGTTGGCACTAACTTATAATACCCTTGTACCCTATGGGTACCGGGAATAAAAACCCCGTTCTGGGCGGACGGTAGAAAACCTTTTAAAAGACCCAGAAAATCATAATCGACAAAAGTTCGCGTAAGCTCATAATGCGCACAGCTTCATCGTTCATTGTAACTTTAATAAATACAAAAGCTCTACGAGTAAGCACGGCGACGATCTTCTTCTGCTTTTTCATTTTCATCGCTTCTTTAAACACCTCATAGTTAGCTTTTGTCAGCTGATCATTAACATAAAACGGAACAGCTGAATCAAAGCCCAGCTGCTGTACTTTTTACATTATTTATTAACTACTTGCCCAAAGTTTTGACTAACTCAAGAGTATGTATTTATGTATGCAGACGACGTGCATCCGTGGTGACGTGGAGAGCTCTGATCTTTTGGGGCCGTTAAATTTCCACGTACCATGTAGAACCACTAGATCCTACCTGCCTTTAGTTTTGCACCAGTGGCCAGTGAATTGCATATGCCCTATGTTCAAAATTTTGACCAAAATTCCCTCATCTGTAGATAGCCTTTCTAAACTAAAAACATTAATCTTAACCCACTTAGTACACATGCAAGATAGCAATCGAGCTGCCTGATAGTAGTCTATATTCCTCGCATTCTTTTACCTATACTTTTCTTTCGCGTCTATTAACACCTAACCCTAACAAGCACGTGCTTGGTTTCAAAGGGCCACTTGAGTGTACTGACCGTAGTGCATCAACGTCCAACAAGAAACTGTTCCATTCGGCAAATATCAAGTAAATGTGTTCTATGTGTTTGTGTTACGCTCGCTTGCGAAATTCTTGGTGCGTTGCTATACATTGGCTGCCACCGAGAACGAGAGCGAGACGCAGCAAAATGGCGGAGCAACACTTGATGCCGCGTTGTCTTCTACACTTTTGAATCCTTTTCTCACACTACAAACCACGAAAATATATATAAAAATTAAATAAAAAATAAGAAAAAGTAGAGAAAACAACAAAAAGAAACCAACAAAACAAACCACAAACAACTAAACGTCTATTGTTATCACATGTTCACTAACTTATTAAATGTATACACTATTGAATATTTACTAAATCACATACATTACAGTTGAAGTCGATTCATAAAAAAAAAAAAACAAAGGTGGAAGGAAACACAGCAACACTACACGAATAACATACAAGTAACACTAAACACAAGTAAGCAAGAAAAAGAGGAAACCGTGTAGTAAATATACACATACAATTTTCATTTACTTTGGGAAAAATACACACGTAATATATTAAATATCATATATATATACAAACGCATATGCAAATAGATCCCCCGCAAAGCAAATATATACAAATACAAATACAAATACATAAAAATTTTCAATGGCGACAAACCAATCCAAGCGCTCCACTTTGTAACATCGAGACCAAATCAAAAAACTAACCTCCGATATCAATATCATCACCGTACTCAGTACATTCAAAATTCGGAAATATACAGATGGAATAAATTTCAAACAATTCGGAAAAATGCCCAATTTCAAGTTCTTACTGTTCTTAGACTTCCTATCAGGACTAAATGCAAAAATAAACTTTGCCGACTCCATACTAGAAACACCAGAAACCGCCATCCCAATCCTTACAAGGGCAAACCCTGTAGACACATTACATACCCTGCCACAAAATACCAAAATGCGATTACCACTCCCAGTAAACATCTTGCAGGGAGACTTTATATATGAAACCACGAATTTGGATAATCAAATATCCATAACAGGCGGCTTATACACTGCAATCGCAGGATCCGCCTATTTCGAAGTCTGCAATAACTCAGACCAGATCCAAACACTTTTCTTCAAAGAACCGTTACAGGCTGAAGAATTCTCTCTACGAACCCACCAATACTTAAACTGTATGTCCGCGGCAACAGATACAGAACGACCGAAGGACCAACAATTAAACATTCAGACGGAACACCTCAATATCAAGGAAAAACCACAAATACTCAAACTTTGCAAGTCATTCAAAAGACACTTCCACAACGAAAACAATCAACTAACGATCTCTAACGCCGTAAAACACTCTATTCCAACAACAGATAATATCCCGATTCACACAAAAACCTTACCGTTACCCATTTGTACATAAAGACAAAATCGGAAAGCAAATTTCAAAAATGCTTGAATAAAACATCATAAAAAATAGCCATTCCCCTTGAAGTGCACCCTTCTGAATCGTGCCCAAGAAAAGTGACACCACAGGCGAGAAAAAGTGGTGCTTTTCGGAAATTAAATCAGAAAACTGTCTCTGATAGATACCCTATCCCAAACATTGCAGATATACTAGACAGTTTAGGAAAGACTATGTATTTCAAAACAATAGACTTAGCAAGTGGCTTTCACCAAATTCAAATAAACCCACGCGACGCAAGCAAGATGGCATTCACCGTCGAAAATGGGCATTATAAGTTCACGAGAATGCACTTCGGTCTAAAGAACGCCCCTGCCACGTTCTAACGCGTTATGGACAACGTCTTAGGTGACTTAGTCGGTAACGTCTGTCTCGTCTATCTCGACGACATAATGGTATTCTCACCCTCACTCCAAAAACATATAGCAGATATTTAATCCGTATTCACAAAAAAAAATTAAACCGAGCAAGTGTAACTTTTTAAGGAAGGAAATCGACTTCCTGGGACACATCGCCACCCAGGATGGAGTCAAACCAAAACCACTTAAGATTCAAGCCATTAAGGGCTTTCCCTGCCCGAAGACAACTAGGGAAATTAAGTCATTTTTAGGACTATTGGGGTATTACAGGAAATTCATAAGGGACTTCGACAGTTGAAAGGAAAGAAATCTATAATAATAGTCGATGAATTTAAACAAGCAGTCGAAACGTCGAAAGATCTTCATTGTAATTATCCCATACTTACATACCCTGATTTCAACAAACCGTTCACGTTGACCACAGACGCAAGTAATTACGCGATGGGCTCTGTGTTGTCACAATGCCTAGACACTAATGACAGACTCATATCTTTCGCTAGCAGGACACTATCAAACACGGAAGTCCGTTATTCTACGACAAAGAAAGAAATGCTAGCTATCATTTGGTCTGTAGCTCATTTCAGACCATAGTCACAGACCATAATCCATTAATCTGGCTTGAAAATCTGAAAGGCCAGAACCCAAAACTACTCCGATGGAAAACCATCCTGGCCGCTGACGACTACGAAGTCGTATACAAAAAAGGGTCGCAAAACGTATTCGCTGACTCACTCAGCAGAATTGAACCAAACTTGAACACAAACTATACCAATCGCTTCACAACCACTAAATCACTTCAATAGTCAACGATACTCCTGGGCGAGTCCTCAAGGACCCCTTCCATTCGTCGATTATCCTTCACGAGTCCTCAAGTAGCCACCTTGATCATAGAAAATTCCCCGCGGGTCCTCAAGGACCCACCTGGATCATCGAAAATCCTCCGCGTATCCTAGGACCCAGCACAGTCGTCGATAATCCTCCGCGAGTCCTCAAGGACCCCCCCGGGATCATCGATAATTCCATGGGAGTCACCTGGATCTCATACCGGAAAAAGGATGAGCTGCTCTGCTCTGACCTCATCCTCGACGAGTTCGGACTCGAGCGTGCCGGAACGGTCGACGAATTACGGGACCGCGACGCGTTCGTGCGACAGCCCAGACATCCCGACAGCGTTCAGGCTCGGCTTGAGGAGCTGGAACGCAAGTTGGGGAACGCCCACACCATCGAGGACAAGCCGATATCAGCGCTGCCCGTGGACGTCGGCTCGAACCCGAGCACGGCTTCTACCTCGGGAATGGCAGCACCCTCCACTCAGACCCTGCTCTTACCCCGAAATGCCTCCCCTGCGTCAGGTAGGCGCGCCGCTCCGAGGGGAAAGGAATCACTGCAAGTCACGATCCCGAGGCCGGACCCGTCGATCTGCGCCACCCTGGCCGACAAGATGACCAAGTGGGGTCTCTCGTTTGACGGGACGACGGATGCGTTGAGTTACGTCGTGCACATCGAGGTGCGGGCCGATACCTATCGGATCGATCGGATGTATCTGGCCCATGCCCTGGTGATGCTACTGGCCGGACGGACCGAGAGCTGGTACCGAACCAGGGTCCAGGATAGGTTTTGACTCTGTCACACATTCTGATGGAACACCTCAACAACGAGAAAAAACAAGTGGGAAAGCTACAGTCGAGTGTGACCGACTGTGAGATACGCGGTACCCAAAGCATTGTGGGTGAAATTAAATAGCACATAAACATGGAAAAAGAAAATGTTGACAAATGAGAACAAATGGTGCTAGAAAAATGTTGAGCAACATCCAAAGAAAACAAATGTTGCTAGGAACATGTTGCTCAACACCCAACAAAAACTAATGTTGCTAGGAACAATGTTGCTAGGCAACACGCACGTGCGTTCTCAACATCTCTCTCTCTCTCTCTCTCCGTATGCTTCTTCATACACAGAAACTTTATTGTTTAATAACTTCCATGTTTATCATCCGATTTTACTTAAATATTTAAAATACGTCCGCGAAGGCCTACTTATTTATTGTATCTATTTACTTTATGCCGAGAATTACGACTATATCCTTTATAAAGTTGTTAACGATTTCGGGGCCGGAAGTGGGCGTGTCCAAATTTTAAAACCAACTTGATCTGCGTGCAATAGATTCCAATGCTGTCACCAAATTTGGTAACTTTAGCATTTATAGTCTCTGAGATCTGTTGTTTCACACGGACGGCCGGACAGACGGACGGACGGACGGACGGACGGACATGGCTAAGTTGACTCGGCTGCTGACGCTGATCCAGAATATATATACTTTATGGGGTCGGAGATGCCTCCTTCTGCCTGTTACATCCATTTTCGATTGGCACTAACTTATAATACACATGTACTCTATGGGAACCGGGTATAACAACAAATGCTCAAACTATGCAAGTCATTCAAAGTCAAACAATCAACTTACGTTCTCTAACGCCGTCAAACACTCTATACCAACAATAGATCTTAACGTTACCCATTTGTACATAAAGACGAAGTTCGAAAGCAAATTTCAAAAATGCTCGAATAAAACATTATAAAAAAAAGCCATTCCCCTTGGAGCGCACCCGTCTGGGTCGTACCTAAAAAATGTGACATCACAGGCGAAAAAAGTGGCGCTTGGTTTCGATTTTCGGAAATTAAATGAGAAAACTGTCTCTGAACATTGCAGATATACTAGACAGCATAGGAAAGACCGTGAACTTTACAACAATAGACGTGGAAAGTGGCTTTCAACAAATTCAAATGAACCCACGCGACGGAAGCAAGGCGGCATTCACCGTCGAAAATGGGTATTATGAGTTCACAAGAATGCCCTTCGGTCTCAAGAACGCCCCTGCTACATCCCAACGCGTTATGGACAATGTTTTAGGTGACTTAGTCGTTAACGTCTGTCTCGTCTTTCTCGACGAAAACTTACTGCGCTGTGATTGCTGCGATAAACTGCTCTGTCCTCGACTCGTTTCCCAAGGAGTCACTTTTTTAATGCTTACTAATCCTTCTGCACTCTTCGGCCACTGCTATGTAAACTCCACAACTGACTGCCCCGCCTCAAGTCCTGACTCGTTTTTTTATAACCCCTGCAGTTGCCATTAAGCAGCCCTCGTTCCCGCCAAAACTCCTTTCTCAGCGCATACGTGTCCCGCTATGCGCTGACTACCCGCTCTGCCGAAAGCTTTCTCTCAATTTCTCCGCTTCCACTTAATCTCTTATACCGTTTTCTCTTGTGTCGATCCTGCGCTTCCACTTAATCTCTTATACTGCTTTCTCTTGTGTCGATTCTGCGTCCTCTTAGCGCTTCTGTAAGGGATCTTAAAGATTTCTTATACTCCCCCCTTCTTTGGCAAAAAAAAAGAATAAAAAAAACCACAACCCTCTCCTTCTTCTGCCGTCCCCCATTCAAATTTTCGTCCGTTCCCTCCCTGAAGTGAACCGGTGAAGTGAACTGGTTCGTTCGTGAACCGGGCGATCCTAAGCTGTTCCCTTCGGAACCAGTTGAACGCTCGGTTCACCACCATCTGATTTAACCTAACCAACATTGTTTACCTTTTCCCAAACAACCTGTGTTTAAAAAAATGCAAAGAACGGGTAAGTTTTTCCCTTCAACCCTCTCTCCACTCTCCCTAACCCCCTTCCAAGCCCTTCCCTGACCAAACGCCAATTCAGTCCAGTTTCCTTCATTTTATTCTCCATTGATTTGGTTTCTCATTCTTAACCTAGCTTATACTAACTTATCTTTACTTCTCTCCTTTACGGCCTCTCCACCTGTTGAAACACACTCAAGTCGCCGACTCTGCCCAACCGTATGCGGAGCCGCCTCTCGGGCAGGTTCAGGACGCCGTATGCCGCCTGCTGTCTCCTCAGCGACCTCGGGCGGCCAATTCCGCTCTTCCACCCGTCGCCACTGCCTCTGCCAGCCCACTCGCTGGGTCCCGCCGTGCAGCTCGTCCTTCTCGGCCTCCTCGACTTGCTGCGCCCATGACCCCATGACGGGTGACCCCCATAAGCCCATGGGCCACCCGGACACTGCTGTCCGCTCGGGGTGGGCATCTGACACGCTGTCCTGGCCCCTGCTGCGTCGCGCACTGCTGGCCTTGCTGCAGGCTGAGGCTTAAAAGCAACGGGCCTTTCCTGTTCCCCACTGCTTGCAGACGCCTTACCTGGTGACGCTCCCGCGTGACGCTCTGTTAATTCTTTAAATCTGATTATATGCGCTGGGTCCACGAGCTGTTCTAGTGGTAAATGTCATTGTAGTTAACCCTCAATTGAACAACTTGCTCAAGACAGACTACTGAAATTCAGCAGCAGGATGCTGCTGCAATATCACAAGCGACTGCGATCTACAAGCTTCAGCGGCTCTTCGATTAAATGATGCCGATGATTACGACGACACTGCAAATGTTGCAGGTGATGTCTAAACACGCCAGTCCGTTGGAGTCAACGCGTTGCGATGCCTTATTATGGGATAAATATAGTTATAAGGAACGCGAACAATGTGGTTGAGCTCCTCCTCCAGGAACGCAACATTGACTGATCTCAGAAACCAGAAACATTTTACTAGCCGTTCATTCTTCCTTTTCATGGATATGCATTACACTGGCCAAACACCCCGATGATCGACATTGTGGTGGTACTGCAATCATTATTAATTCCTTTTGGACTATCATCTGAGTGCCTCAATATCAGAACCCCACCTGCAAGCATTTTCCAAAAATCTGGTTACTACATTTAGAAGAATTTCGTTTGGCGCTGTCTGCTGTCCTCCTGGTCACCGTCATTCTGGGTTAGCTGAGGAATATGTTCGCCTGTTTGGCTCTAAGGGTAGCCGCTTTCTTATTGGAGGGGATTGGAATGTGCATTACAGCTTCTGGGGATGCAGACGCTCATCCCCTCGAAACACTTTGATGTCCGTTGTCTCTAGCTCAACCATGCAGATTCTGGCTTCTGGGGGACATACGCACTTTCCTTCTAATAATGATCATGTGCCCCCAGCCATTGACTTTGCAGTGTATAGAGGCATTCCGAGCAGCCACCTTGCCATTTCCGAGTGCTCGGGCGTCACCTTCCTAACAACTAAAGGTCAAAAGTTACACAAAAAATTAGAAAAACAGTTAAAAAATTTACAAACACTGGATCACCAGCTTATGCAACAAATACTAACACCGACGCATAATTCTCAACGTACTTCGACCACGAAGCAAAATCAAACAAATAAAAGTCAATATAAATACATTCTTGCCGCACACTACCAACAAAACAGGTTTCATTAATGGTCTGGGGACCATACTCAAATCTATCTCAACGACGGACAAAACACATTAGTGGAACTGAAGAAAATCCAAACCAATTCCAAAGATCTGCCAGAAACACAAGATAGACAAGTACCATTCAACAAAGATATAATTATTAAACTAAGTAACATAAAAGCCCACATTAACAAGAAACAGACTACGATACAACAAATTCTTAGAAAATGCACAAAACTCTTTCTTCAACGAACTTAGGGAAGACAGAAATACCATTTATTCATTACTAATAGGATAAACTATGTAAACTATGTAAACAACGTAGTTTATAGCCCCTTAGCCAGTAAACTAATCATTATTCCTAAATTGTTATTTAATAAGGAACAAATACAACATAAGAGATATAATAAGTAAACAAAATGTCACGTTAGCATCAGATGAACACATTTAAAAATCATGTTATAGCTTCAACACAACACTCATGTCTAACACTAAGGTACCCACATTTGATACAAAATTGTTAAATTCAAAACAATTGTCGAAGTTCGTGGCGTACACCAACAACACGTCGCCTAGCCACCCTTCTCCTATCCGGCCCTCTATGGCCTTCTCTTCGGACTGGGGGGGGAGGAATTAACATGCCCCCTCTCACGGTCACACTGCAAGCCTAGTGCTAAGACCTCTTCTACTTCCTCGGTCACGGGACTGTAACTTGAGCGACGAGACACGGGCTCAGATCAATGATATTCGTCTCGCTGGTGAGCGCTTGTACCGAACAGAGACCTTCTCCCTAGTGTTGGGCTCGGATGTATATCCAAAAATGATCCAACTCAGAGCACCGTGTTCGGATGGATCGAGTCCGGAGCATGCACGGAGTCCTAAAGTAGATCAGGAACGTTTTTGCACGGGCCAGAAGGGCACTTAGTGCTTGGAGGCAGTGTGGGAAGCCATCGCTCGCTCGCTCACCTCACGGCCGCTCTCGCACTCATTACTCTCTCTTTCTTCCTTTTCTCGCGGACTTGAACTTGTGACGCCGACTTTCTACTTTTGTTTTGTGCACCTTTGGCTGCCCTTCTACGTGGGACTCCTACATCTACTTTCCTTTATCTTCTCCACCGTTTGGAACTATTTCGCCGGAGGAGATCTGACTTCTAATCCGCCCGAGGAAACTCTTGGCTGCTAATCCGCCAAC
Organism: Drosophila tani; assembly: GCA_008042535.1. Classification (NCBI taxonomy): domain Eukaryota; kingdom Metazoa; phylum Arthropoda; class Insecta; order Diptera; family Drosophilidae; genus Drosophila; species Drosophila tani. Next base: position 2,652 of record VNJO01011184.1, on the reverse strand, counting down.
TCCATTTCATGTCGCCGATATCGGAACCAGCAAAACAAGCTACAGGTAGCTCGTTCTCTCCGCTACCCAGTAACACGCCGAAAGAAAATAAACTTCCAATTACAAGTTCTGCGACAACTCCGCGAATTGTCATTTCCAAACCATTAGTGAAAGCTTTCAGCGAGTCTTCGCTTGTTTTTAAGCAAGAGAATCCTACTGCACTCAAGGCAGATACCTCCAGCGTAAGGGTGACACGCGCTTCCACAAAAAAAATTGCATCCACAGAACAGCCAAATGCGGCAACTGCAGCGTTGCACAAATTCACCGCCGTCATCAAGATCAACACTCCTGGTCAAGGGGCTCCCTCGCTATACACTTTTCAAGTCCGTCTGGAACAAGTGCGTGCCCTCTGGTACAAGGTGGAAAAGGAATACAAAGCATGTTCCGAGCTAATAGCCGTAGAAGGGTCTCTCGATACCATAGAGTTCCTCCAATCCAAATATGACTATTGATACGCCGCACAGTGGCTCGTTTTCAAAAACTCGTTGCAAAAGTCAATTAGGAATTAAATAACCTTAAAAAACTTAAAACCAAATTTTATAATTTACAAATTTTTTTTAGTATTTATAATCGCTGCTTAAAGTTTGACAATTTTTTTGTATTTGAAAATAAGTATAAAAAAATGCGATAAATCGGCAGATTTTTATTAATTTTCCTAAATAAGTAGTTGAGCTCAAAGAAAAAAAATATTTTTTCTGTGTTAAAAAACCAATTGTATATCTGAATTAAAAAGAAAAAGTAAACATTTTTTACACTTGTATATTTGGTTAGTTTTTTGAAAAAGGGTTCTTTTTTCGAGCTCTAGACAATACTAAAAATGAGTGCGGATATTCAACAAACAAACAACAAAAAAACCAATGCTACAATTGTTCGCATTTCGAGATATGTATTGATAATTTTTCATATCAACCCATGGTGCCAAACTGACACTTCGTGGTAGGCCAGTATGGAACAAAGAACGGCTTCCGTTGAGCGTAAAAACATTCATACACGAACAATAGCTGAATAAACAGCCCATTCGGTTCAAGCGCTCAAGCCGACGTTCGCATATGTGTTCACCGTTGAGTTGAGTTAAATTCACTCAACTGTTGTGAATTTGTTTTGCTCGCTGAGTTTATTCCTGCTCTGAAACACTGAAAAGAACAAACTCAATGCGGATGAGTAAACTCAAGGCGTATGAGTAAACTCAAGTCGTATGAATAACCTCATTGAGTTTGAACATGCCCGCAGTCATTTGCGCTGTCTCTGCACTACTGATGACTGTGAAGAAGGTGAAAGAGAAAATTATCAAAGTACGAAATTTCACAACAAACATATTTATTTTGAAGTATTACTTCATATTTATATTAATTTATATATACATAATTAAAAACGGTATTTTAATTATTTAAAAAAAAAAATTTAATAATTCAATGTTAATATGGCATAGCCAGAGAACACATTTATATTGACTTCATACTTAATATTTTTAAACACTATTATAAATTTGACAAAGCCAAAAGGAACACATTTATATTCGCTTCATACTTAATATCTTTTTTGGTAATTTTCTATTAACGGAGCCCCTTCCAAAAAAATTTAAAAAAAAAAACATAGATAGGGGGTGCTTCAACGTACATTTGGGTATAAAAATTATGTTGGGGACGCTCTTAGTTTAGTCAGAATCAATCTTTAAAGTTTTGCCTAATTCCCGGTCGGTACAGTGGTCTGTGAAGCTTAAAATGTTTGTCAAATTGTGCTTAGCGTAAATACTTTATACGAGTATGTCGACACTTTGAATACATTTATGCGTGAAATATAAATAAAACGAAAAGTTGACAACGTAAAATACGTAGAAATTAACGACTTTTCAATATTAATTGTACAGTATAAAATGTAAGTTGAAGCACCCCCTATCTATGGTTTTTTTTCCTAATTTTTTGGTTAATAGAAAATTACCAAATAGATATACCATATACTTTATGGGGTCGGAGATGTTTCCTTCACTGCGTTGCAAAATTCTGATTAATATTATAATACCCTCTCCAAGGGTATAATAAATACACTTTTTTATGTTTTACTTATTTTAAGAATTAGGCTAAACTTTAAAGATTTATTGTGACTAAACTAAGAGCGTCCCCAACATAATTCTTTACCCAAATGTAAGTTACAGCACCTCCTATCTATTTTTTTTTTTTTTTTTTTTTTTAATTTTTTGGAAAGGCCTTGTTTAATAGAAAATTACCTCTTTTTTATCTTTGTTATTGTTTTCTTCCTAGTGCTACAAGTATTATTTCATTTCATTTCATTTCAATTTATTAGAACTAACAAATATCTGCTAGTATATACGGCTTAATCTAATAGTATACAATTAATAATTTACATTTATAACAAAATTATACATACAACGCATTAAGGATATGTCCAATAGTCAGACAATCAGAAGACAAAAGACGATACAATTCATTATAGTGTGTACAGAGAACGCGAAACGGATGATGGCAGTCAAAGTTTGTCCTGCATATTTCCAAAAATATCGGCCGGAATTGTCGTGAAGTTCTGACCGGAACACAAAACTGTATTCGGCCTAGCAGTGCCGCAGAATCAATCTGTCCCTGAATCAGTTTATGTAGG
>VNJO01011182.1:132500-332529 GCA_008042535.1 Drosophila tani | reverse complement strand
AAAGGCTATACAGTTTACATGCAACTGCATCGATTGCTCCCTCCAGAGAATCTTAGTGGGTTCCTTTGTAATCGATTCAAGACCTACCCATATATAAATTATTAATCACTTATATAAAAAATCTCAGTTATATTTGTTTACCAGCAGCATTAAATCCTCCAGAATTTGGTAAATATTCGCATCCCGAATCTTCTATAGTTGGCAATGGCGATCGAGGACGTTTTGTAGCCTTTCCAGTAGACTTAGGATCCTGGGCACTATTTAAAACATTTTCCTTATTGCCAACTATAAAAGAGACAGAATCGGCTTCCTCTAATGCAGCGTTTAGAGCTTCCACCACATTTAAATCATTGTCCTCGTCGTCACTAGAAATATTTGAGACCTCCTCATCTGACGGGGCTGACTCAAATAATTTCATTAACTGATCATCTGTCAAGTCGGATAACTTGAAGCGCTTTCGATTTGCCATATTTTCTAATTTAAGAATTTTTATTAAGAAAAACCTCTTTAAACCACTGCAGATTGCAAATAATTGTGAAATAGCTACTTGGAACAAAAGTTTGCTTACTGCCCCAAAGATGCCTCAAGGCACTTATCACTATTTCACTGATACAATGCATACCAATTACATATTTGCATATCTGTAATATTATTTTAATACTAAATTAACTTACCTCTCAGTAAAAAATTAATGGTTTGGTTTAGTTTTATATTTTAACTTTTATATTCAAAAGAAATCCCACTTCACTGCAGCTCAAATTTCACACGCGGCGAAACACATGTTCTGTGCAAGTATAAACAAAAAGTACCGTTAAAAGCTTCTGAGAGCTTTCAAAGCTTCTATACATAATTGAGCATCTATTCTTAACGGCTAAAAAATATTTAAACGTAGAAATAGCGTTTATTATTTTTAAAATTGTAAATAATGTAATGAGTGCCTCAAGGCACTCTTGGGGCTTAGAGGGTTAATAAAAAGCTTTCTACGGGGGAAAGCAGCAAGGATGGCAGGCAGAAAGCCATCCCTAGTATAAACAATCAAGCTTATTATTGAGTCAAATGGCTGAGTAAATATATGAGCCAAAATTATGGCAATGGCATGCAAATGAAATGGCCAGAGCCAGAGGAGAGTTGGGTTGGGATTATGAAGCCATTATCCAAACACTTCATTGAAATCGTCGCCGCAGAAATTTAATTTAAACATCGTCCCATCGGCCTCCAGTTGCTCCTTCGTCCTTCTGACACATGCAACAAGTGAGTGGCGGCAGCGGAGGGGTAAAACCACACGAGCCAAAGTCAAAAGGCAAACACGGGACCCCGATGTCCTTCCCCTGTGAGTTTCCTTGAATTTCCTTGAATTGATAGGCACGCAAAACGTGCCTGGCATGCAGGACATGCCTTGTGGCCCAAAAGGGACATCGAATCAAATGCAATTTTCTGGCCAATAGAACACTTTGTACCGGCCGGCCGACTGGCAGGATACCTAAGGCCATTTCGTAACATCCTTTCTCCAGTTCATTAGCAAATCAAACTTCCGTCTTGCAAGACATTTCTGGCATGTGTCCGAAGCGAAAAAGGGACGAAATTCCCACTGCTGGCCATCGGCGAAATTTGCATTCCATGAACCCTTGAACCCAGGGACATGAAAACCTCTTGTTGGCTGGTAATTTGATTTAAGGGCTTTGTCTTGAGTCGGAGAAAACCACAAAAGGATAAGTGGTCAGCAGAGATTAACTGTTAATTGGCAGGTAATTATTTAGAGAGAAGAGGCTATATTTTTGTAGATTAAAGATTCGTTTGTGGGTTTAATTAATAGAAATATACACATAACCCTTTTTATGTTATATATTTATAAAGTTGAAGATATTTAAAGACTTCACATATATATTTTTATGAATAAACTTCATTGAAATATTATTTCAGCTTCAACTAAATGGTCAACAGGGGAGTTTTCCTGAAATCATTTCTGGTAAACCCAAAACAAGGACAAATTTAATCTCTTTTTTAAAGTCTCGCCACATTTTGGCAGCTAATTTTCCATTCCCCCAAATGGAATCTAATCAACTGCTGGCCCACGCCCGCTTCAAAAAGAATTTGCATAATATTTTTGGACAAAGTTTCGGTGTGCTCGCTCGCAGACAGAGACTCAACAAGGTTTCCACAACTTTGCGTTAATTTTCTAAATATTTTCTAAAATTTTCAAATTGCATTTGGAGCAGAGCAGAGCCACGACGACGGTGAGATGGAGCCTTCTCCATGCCGCAGGGCGATCCCAAGCCAGGTTGCCGTGCTCGGGCTCACTCAGCACCCACAACACAGACCGGGTACAAGTTGAATTTTATAATTTAAAATTATGAACTAAAATAATTTAATTTAAGTGGCTTGCACGCAGAGAGCTGCGGCGATGTGGATGATGAAGCCCCTGGGCGGGATTTGCTGGGCAAACACGGGCAGGAAATTAAGTGCACTATACACATATATATAATATAAGTAATGGCTGTTATTGTGCACAACAGCAAATACAACAAAAGCGCGTCGAGGCTATAAATATGTATGAAGGTTGCTGCACCAAAGAATGCAATTTCCCTCGAAAATCCTACATTTGACATCGCGTGCTTGGCGGCGATTTTCCCGCTGCATTGGCCAATTCTGAGTTCGCCAGTCGGCGAAGATAATAACGATAATTAAGCCAAGCGGCAAACCAAATCTCTGATTTGAGTGACATGCAACAACAAAATAATCAACAGTGCCGGTGGCAGTGCGTCAGCGGGTGTTTGCGAGTGTAATTGAGGCGTGTGTGTTGTGTGTTGGCACGTAGCCGCCATTTTGGGGGCTGTAACACTTCCGGCCATCATTGTCAACAGTGTGTGTGTGTGTGCGACAATGCATGATGAAAGCTGCGCTGAGATTCCGATGCACCCAGAGAAAATTAACAGATTTAATGGGGTCATCACAGTTCAGCTAGAGCTAGAAAATTCTAGTTTGTCATAAATTTCATTACTGTCAATATATCGATTAAGTCGATATGATATCGAACATATTATTTGTATTAAACTATAGTTAAAGTTAGTTAGTAAGTTCTATAGAGCTAGTATTGTTTAGCAAACAGGAAAATTTTAATAACAAAATAAAAAAAAAAAACAATTAGATAAAATCATTGATATCAATATCTACAATATCGAATAAATCAATATTATATAGATAACCATATTTTTACTACAGACTTTCTCTTTAAATTTGAATTTGGTATGTATAACGACGAATAAGAAATTTAAAATATCGCGATGTTATTAATTTCAAAATTCATTGCCAAAATATTGAATTAATCGATATAATATCGAAAACACTATTTTCATTACAGATTTAACGTGTTAATACCTCTTCAAAGATACATCGAAATGAAAGGAATTGAAAGGAAAAGTTTGATATAACAATTATATATTGAAAGGCAGCTCCGATTAATTTAATCGCTTAATATCCAAATAATATTTCGCAAAATATCGAATACAAGATCAAGTTATTTATAAAATGGTTATAATATACATAATATTTATTGTCAATAAATGCACAGTTTTATTATTTTAGGTTTTTCAAATTTTTAAATTAATTTAATAATCAATTCTTATAAAACCGTTCTTGCCTTAGAATTAATTCCTTAAACACAATGTTCCTAATTAACAATTTTAATACCCGTTTTCCCTCTCTGCATAGGAATTTCCAATTGGCTGTCTGGATTTTTTCGATGATTGGCTTGGGGTTTGTAGGCTTCTCATTTTTTCTGGTTTTATTTTTTGTAGTTATTATTTTTTTATAGCTGACTGTTGTTTTTCTTGAAATGATGATGATGGGGCGACTGCATCTGTTGAGCTTCCCATTGCGTGTAAGTTCATTATGTTGCCATACACAGGTGCTTTTGTTGTTGCTCTTGTTCATTGTGTGCCTGATACGCCCAACAACAAATGCAACAATAGCAACAACAATTACAACAATTACACCAACAACAGCAACAACAACAACATCCGCAGTCGCAGTTGTCTGGCCACCATTGCAAATTTCTACATGGCCGCTCAACTGAAAATTGTTTGTGCAGTTTTATTTTTTACACATCTTTTTTTTTTGTTTTTTTTTTTGTTCACATTGTTGATGGCTTTGTTGTTTTTGGTTGCCTGTTGTAAATTGCAATTTCCCGTTGCTTGAGTTTGAGCTGCGGCTATTGTTGTTTTTGTAGGCAAAGAGTGCCGGCTCTGATTATTTATTATTTTAATTTATTTATTTTAATCCATCACCCCGAGGGCCTTTCAAGTGATGTGGTTAATTTAATTACAGCTCATTAATTATTGTAAACCAATTGAAGTGGTAATTCAAATTGTAAAAATCGCGAGTTTAATTTATTTGGTTAGTGATCTGGTAATGATGATGCTTAAAAGCCAATAAGGAAGGGGTGTTCGGTTATATAATGTTTGTATTTAAAATTAAGGCATAGCTTATGCTATTAAATAGAGAAAAATTATAATTATAATAATAAATTTGTTATATTATTTTAATTGTTAGCCACATCATTTATTTATTCAAGACCCGATCTGATAAATTACTAATCAATGCATTCAACTTTATTTTGCGGAAGATTTAACTTAATTATCAGTAACAATTTCAAGAAATAGCTGCTAAATCAGTAAAAAAATTGTTTAAAAAAATTAAGACATTTTGATTAAAAAAATTCTACTTTAACATAATATTTTATATCTAGAATTTTCGGAAAAAAAAAACCGTAAAGAAAAAGTTCTTTGGAATAAAGTAAGAAAACGAGCGTTTATATTTATAAAAAAATTAAGGCATGATTTGGCAATATTAATTATATTATTAAAATCACCAAAACTTACAATAAATCCCTAAAACTTTCCCGAAAAATATTCAAAAACATTTTTGAAACATCCCCTTGCAACCCCTAAAGCTACCGCTTCGCTGCGTCCGCCCCCGGAAAGCAATCGAAGCAGACTAAAGCCTGAAAACTCCCCCTGAAACTCCACAAGTGCTTCGATGTTTTTTAGCCAGGCGGAAGGGACTCCATTTCACGCATGTCCTTGGCGAGTGGAGCTCGTTGGGATTTAATTTTCGGGTTTGTGAACTCACTAAATCCCCGCGTGGCGCCACCTGGAACTGCGGGAATTATTAAAAAACCAGAAAAAAAAAAAGCGAACGCAGGCTGAAAAGGTAGCAATATCTCGGCGAACATCAGGCCAAAATGCGAGCCGAGAAAGAAATCACGTAACTGTCAAATATCCCATCATATCTTTCATTTCATGTTGATCGACTGTGGGAAATCGCGGCGAGAGAGCTTTGAATTGGGCTCGTTCGTTGTGGGAGCGAGCTCTCCGTTGGCGGGGGAAGATGGAACTCGCCGGAGTTGAAGAGATCTTGAGTCGCCGATAGGGCGGCAAATTCACACATGTCTTGCGGATTATAATACCACCAGTTCACAGGTATCACAGTCTGGGTTTCACTGCACTATTCTGGGCCGTCGCGGCGTCGTCGTGGGTGCGTTTTGGATCTCGGATTTCGGATCTGTTTTGGGGTCTTGAGATCCGAGTTTGCCGCTTTTTGGCAGCCGCTGTCACGTCTCTGCAGCCTTCAGCCGGCTGCACTCGCCCGACAGATTGCGGATGGGAAATGAGTAATGGATTCGAGTGAATAATTCTTAGAAAATGAGATTTTGTCTGCTGAATTTATTATGATTTTCGCCTGCCTGGGAAGTGAAATTGGGAAGAGAATGGGTGTTAGGCCTCGGGAAATATATGTCAGGCCAGAGAAAAAGAGCGGATGTCACTTCTGTTTGGCTTTTATATATGTTCAAAGACAGTAAATTATAGAAAGGAGTTCTGGGTTGAAATATTTAAAAATATTATCAAATACTACTAAAAGAAAATAGCCCCGAAAGAGTAATCCAAATCCAGACATTTGCCAAACTCCATTGTCTTTATTTCGGTTCAAGCACCTTGCATGTCTCGAGATTGGCACAAATCTCTCCCATTTTTAATTGGATAACTTTCCTTATCTGCGGCTCTGGCATTCTCCCAGCTCGCCTACAACTTCATCCATTAGCTGCTGGCTTTTCAGCCTGGCTATTTCATTCTGGGCCATTTCGAGTGGCATCCATGGCACGCTACAGTGCACACTGACTTGTGGAGTTTGTCGGGAATTGGATATGCAGAGGAGCGTATCATAACCGGATCACTTTTGGAGCGAAGAGCGTGAACCCCCGAGTGCGATGTGCAGGTTTACTGGAGCGTTTTAAGGGAGGAAGGGCCCTGGCCGTCGGGGGAGGGGACTCTTATTAATGGACGAGTCCACGCGGAGTCCACGAATCCACGGAGATAGACAAGAAGAGATCTCTTGGCCAAGATAGCCACGGTCAAGTTCACAGAGTTTCATTAGCGTGTAACGTCGGCGAAATTGAAAATGTAACGGATCGGATCGCTGGATCGCCGGGGAAGGATCCGCGATAAGGATCTCTCGCTCGGCCTCTAAGTGGTTTATTGATATGCCACGGCCAAAGGACACGGCCCTTGCACCTGCCTAGAACAAGGGGAGATCCTTAGCGCTCGTTTTCTTCCCGTTTTCCTGCTCCTGTATTTTTTTCTGGCTCTTCTCTGGTAATTATAAAGTGACGCAGCCGTTTCTTATGTTCCCATTCTTCTCCCAGACACATGATCACCTTGAAAGTAAAAGTCGCTCAATGCATTTTTATGTTAATTCTTCTGGCGGCTTCTTTCCTCTTTTCTTAGCCAGCAACAGCAGCAGCATTGCGCGCAAAAATGTATTAAATTAAAACAAACAAATAATGAATAATAAGCGGCGGTCGAGAGTGAAATACTCGTTAATTTGCATAAGTTGCGAGCGGAAGTGTGGCGGCGGCGAGAGTGTGAGCTTCGGTGGGAGAGCGAAGCGAGAGACTTTGATCGACAGCTGATGCGGAGAGAGTACAGTTACTTGGCCAGCTGATCGCGGGCATTTCTCATTTTTTATGCTCAGATACTCGTCACTTTTCCATTGGCATGCAAAGTGCTCATTAAATCAGACACATGCTAATTAGATTAGGTTTGTTGAGCCAGCGGATTAATTTATTTGCCGGTGATATAAGATGGATTACCAATTACCTTTAAAAGGGGAATTAAAACCAGGAAAACTAAGGCTTAAGTAATTTCTCCCTACCTGGTAATTAAGATTAATCGTTAAATTTAGTTTTCCGCATATTTCTTATTATTTTCTACTGTGAAAAAAAGATTTAAGTACATTTTTATGAGTTTTATGAGTTTTCTGTTTAACAGAATTTAGAATTGATAATATAATTAAGCTAAAGAATATATTTCTTGAATGTTTGGAGAGGAAATAAAAATAAAAGACAGGTTAGTAAGAAAATTTAGTAAAAATACCTTAGACCTCTCTTTGATTTAAATGATTTTCCAACTTCTTAGAATAAAACAACTTATTTCAAAAGATTCTTTAAAGTATAAGGAAAACTTCAATATCAAGAGATTAATCTCTATGTACTTATTACAAACATGGAATTTATAAATTTCTTGCAGTCTTGTTCGAAAACTACTCTTTGTTTTCTTACTGGCCAAAAATAATTTAAAACCTACAATTTTTTAAAGTATGTATTAATAACTCCGTAACTCCATAGATACCTCTGATTACTTTAATAAAATTATTGTATTTTAACGTTCATAGACTTAAATATTTCTTGGCGAAACACTTCGTTTTTTGGCGCTTCTTTCAAATGGAACAAAACCAACACATTCGCAAAAGCTTTGAAAATGTTGAAAATCGCACAGCGAGCGAGAGAGAGGGCGCGAACGGGAGCGAGAGAGTGAGCACCTTGTGCTCTTCGACCTTCCAGTGGACTGGAAGTACCGGCACCGGCTATGGCCGTCTCCCTCGCACCTCTGTCCGTCCAGTGGGCGTTGCCCGTCGTTCGCGCTCTGACGCTTCCAGTGCGCACGCTCGCCGCTCAGAGAGTGGGCGTTGCCAGAGCGCAGCGCAGACGCAGTGAGCAGGTGGCTGGAATGAGCGAGACGGGGCTATACACGCCGCTCAAGTGCAAGCGGGACGACACTAAACAAAATGGCTGCTATCATACGCCGATGGCCGATAGGTGGCGCCACGGCCTGCTCCACCGGCTTTTGGCGCTGCTCTCTTTGTCACTTGGATTTCCTACGATTTCCTACGTTTTTCTTCGGTTTTTCTCTGGGCTTCCCTGTCGGAAAATGTTTGGCGCGCTTGCTAAGCGATTTGATTTTTGGGTTAGTCGGTTTGTCGGAAGCTCCGCTCCGCAGGATTCGCAGGACTCGCTTGGCGCGCTGCTCTCCGCTGCTCCTTCTTGGCTGCGAAAATCGGAAAAACTCCTTTGGGCAAGCGTCGGCCTTGTAGGCGCATTTCCGTTTGGTAATTTTTCACAGCGGCAGCTCGGCAAAGGCAACAAAAACAACAACAACTGAAAGTAACAACAACAACAACGAGGAGAGGGAAAACTAAACGGAACGAAAAGCCGCCTTGACGATTTTCACGCTGACTGCGTTGCTTTTCAGCAATAAGTGCATTTGTTTGGTACACGGCGAGAAAAATAGGATACCAGAAAATATAGATAATTAGTTTGATTAAGGTTTATTAATTAACAAAGCCCAAAGCACCTGAGGGGCCTCAGTGTCGGTGTACTTATTGCTTGTTTTGAACTAGAATTTCCAACAAGGTCTATCTGCAATCTTGTGGTAACCAAGCTGAATATAGAGAGGGTATTAATGAGGATCACTGGCTATTTCAGAACAAGCTGTCTTGTCTCTGAAAAGATATTAGTTTGTTTTTGGCATAAAATATGTTAATTATTTTCTAATATCAAAATAGTTACGTATGTATTTATTTATCTAAAACAAGAAACAATATTTCATTTTATTATTAAAATTTCAAGTTAAATTTTTTAAAGATTTTCCAAACCTATAATTACTATTTTTCCCTGTGTACTTGAGGAAATATCCCCTCTCTCCCCACCGTTCTTTCTTTGCTTCTTGTTCGAGTTCTTCTTCTACTTTGGCTTGTGCTCAATAATTTTAACATTGTTGCCCGTAATGAAAGCTTTGCTCTTCATTTAAAGGCACAAAAAAAGGGAAAAGAAAAGCCCGAAGAAGCAGGCTTTGTTGTTGTCCGCCCACTGCCCACTTGCCTTGATCCTGCGACTACGTCCTGCACTGTGTGTAGTGAATGTCCTGCAATTGCTTATTGCATTCTGACTCTCCGGGTGTAAGGTCCCTTTTTGTGTGGAGCGCCCCCGCCGCCGACTACGAGTGTAAGACTCGCTTCCTGCAGCAAGGACGAAGGCAGCAGGCAGGCAGGCTGCCAGGGAGCAGGAGGAGGAGGAGGAGCGACGGACGCAGCAGTTTGCGTAATAAAATTTGCATAATTTTAAATGTATGTGTGCGTGTGCTGTCTGTCTCTCGGCTGTCTGTGCAAGAGTCTCGCATATCCTTTTCGGGCATCCTTACGCATTGTCTACTGCTTTGTTGCACACATAAACACCGACACACGCACACACACACGTAGTCATAAACACAGACACACTGAAACAAATGAGTATCTTTTGCCCCACTCTCTTGTATTTTTTGGTTGGCAAAATGCAGCAGGATGTGAAATGCGGCTGCTTTGAGGCGCCCTTAACCCATGTGCGCTCAATTCGTTAAATTAGCTGATTTTATGGGATTTTAGTACAACGAGGGGATTTGAGACTTAAAAGTTTTGGGGGTTTTCCGGGAAAAGAAAAGGGTCTTTAAGGAATCAGTACTTTTTAAAGAAAAGTCTTCCATTTAGATTACATATTAAGTATCTAAAAATTAAAAAGTGTATAGAAATAAATCAATACAATATTGGATTTTGAAAGCGAAAAGCTCAACATAAAATAACTACCTTATTACATTTAAATAGACACTTTGCCGAACCTTTTTTAAAAGTAAATACCTCAAGTAAATGTAAAATAAATCAACTGCCTCTCGTTGACATTGATTAAAGACCCTGTAATATTCCAACTTTCCCTAGAAGTCACCAAATCCGTGCTTTCATTAGTCTTAGAACACGGGGTTTTTTGTTTACTTTTGTAAATCAAACTATTTGCGTGTTTACGAGTAGCTTGAGCTGGAGGAGGTAACCCAAGCTGACTGCACACACACGAGAAACCGCTGAATGTCAAATAATAAATAATAAAAATGTACAACTTGACTTAGCGAGCACGCACCGCGCAGAAAGAAAGCGAAGAATAAGCATGGAGAAAGCACACACTGTCACACACACACACCCCGCGAATGTGTCCTGCGGTGCTTAATCCTTGCCGACAAGCCACTTGTTATGCTCATTAAGCTTCGGTTATTAGGGCCATCAAAGTGAATCAGGACAGAACTATAAAAGTCAACCCTTCCTTGCCGCCCGCAACTTTTCCCAATGAACTGGAAAGAAAGTTTTGCGTTTCCTCCTTTTTCTTTTTCCCCTTTTTTTTTTGTTCCCTAAAATTTATATATATATTTTTTTACGAATATTTTTCCCTAAAGTTTTGGGGTTATTTATACATGTATTTGTTTGCTTGCCGTTGCTGTTGCTGTTATTGTTATCAACATTAAATCAAATCACAAAGACAACAACAATTACAAAAAGGCTCTACCTCGGACCATGGATCCAAAAAGAAAAAAAGAAAAGGGAACCGAAAAAATACAAAAACCGAATAGGAATAACAGAATTTCTATAATGGCTCTCCCCGAACCGGCGGAAAGGAAAGGAGTGAGGGAAAAAAATGGAAAAAAGGCCACAGAAAATTTACAATGTCGCCGGTTTCCGTTTTGCGGGAGGCGGCGTGGAAATGTGGGCGGGGCAGTGGCAGTGGCGTTGCTTTGGTTTTGTTGTGGCAATAAAATACATCATAACGGTATCATAAGCGAGGCGAACAAAGCGATACGAGCACAAGCTCACACACACAAACAGATAAAGAGTGAAACAAGATGGAAGGAAAGCAGTACCGACTATGAAATACTCAGTGTTTACTATACCTTAGATAAATTTTAAGCGTACCTTAAGGTGGGGACTTGAGTTTTATAAGTGAACATAAAATTTGAATACATTGGCCTTTAGCGTTCCCGAGTAATAGGTGCTTAAAGGTGTTTCGCGGACACAACGGACAAACGGACAAAGTACGTTATATGGCCAAATACAATGTATTTTTAAAATGTACGAGTACAGGATATAAAAATAGATTTAACAGCAAGCCAATACAAAACATAAGCTCCAGTTCATTTCGAAATACACGTGCTGAAAGGCATTTCGCGGATACAACGGACCAACGGACATATACTTATATTCAATTGCCACCCAAAATAAATATTATTTTACACAAATACTATATACCCTTGAACTGTACGAATATGAAAGGTATAAAAGAGAGACACAAGGGCCAGAAAAAAAGGCATCGAAAATCTGTGGAAAAAAATCCATTTGCTGGGCGCAAAAAAAAAAAAAAAATATTCAAATTTGGTTACGTTGCGCAAAAACAACAACGAAACTGGGCAAAAACAAAAGCCACTAGAAACAACACTCACACATCCATACACTGAGCGAAAAAAGAGGAGGGTAGAGTAAAAACAGAGGCCGCTATTATGACAGAAAAAAAAACACACACACACAAGAGAGAACAAGAGCAACGACAATGGCGTCCACCGGAAATAGTCACACATACACGTGCCCGCACACACAAGAGTATAAATGAACATACGCATGCAAATACTTACCCACACATAAAGGGTTGCACATGCCGTTAGTCGGGTGTCCTTCCCACCTAGTCCTGTGCGTCCTGTGTGCGTGCTGCAACAAATAAAATATTAAAATTGGTTCAATGAATTTCAATAACAACAACAAACACGAAATCAAAACTAAATTTCGCTTTATTGATAACGAAATACAAGGTAGCACGCAGGGTGGAGGTGGAGGCGAAGGACTGGGCTGGGAAATCCTTTGGGGGTGGCGTCGACGGCGGCAAACAGTTATGGATTGCGTGTGTGCTGATGTGGTTATGTATGGCCCGGCACTTGAAATATGCGAGTTTATAACCGACCGATTGGCTAATAACATGGGCGGGGAAATTATTGGGGGCCTGCGAGAGGGGGTGGAATGTCGTTAGGATAAGATCGGAATGCCTTGAAGTGTGAGTTTAGTGAATTCTGAGTTTTATCAGCGATTTATTATTAATTATTTGCTTAAGGAGTGTTTGAATGCTTCCTAGCTAATAAGAAAAATATGGTTGAGGGGAAGTGTAAAAATTTACATATATACCTGCTCTATTTATATATATTTTTTATCTATCTATATTATTTATTCTTCTATTTAAATCTCCTATTATTTGTTTCCCTTAAAAAATCCCCCATTACTTGTCAGCCTCTGCTCTCTAGTGTCCTGCCGCCCAACACATATTTTGTAGAGACACAGACACACTCTCTCACAGGCGGCATATGAATATACATATGCAGATAGAAATCTGCACACATTTCGGCCTATCCATGTCCTGTGTCTGTGTTTGCCTGCGTCCTGCGAAATGCCGTCAATCCTAACCCTTTCGCACAAGCTCGTATGCGTTGCCCATCTCCCCGGTGGCCTATCTATCGTATCGACTTATTTGCATGTTTTCTGATTCATTTTTTTTCTGTTTCGTATTTTTTTATATTCAGCACAAATCGATAAAAATGCGTGGCGAACGGCGAGCAGAAAAAATAAATGATTTACAATTGCCAGATTGATGGGCGACAACAAAACAAGAAATCAAATACTCTAATCAAGATGTAGCGGCAATTAATAGAAATTGCACATATGGAAATGGAAATTGAAAAGGTCGATATAAAGATATGTGTACAACATAAACACAGGGAGAAATACGATATACATTAAAATACATTGAAGCCCATTTTGTATTTATTTTAATGGGTACCATATGGTTACTATTTGTAAATACATTTTTAAATTAATTTAAAGTTGATTGTACTTAATGTTTGAATGGTAAAATAATTATTGTTTGCCGTTATTATTATATATAAAATCAAAATGTGGAATATCTTTTTAGAAAATGTGATGAGCGAGGGAAGATCTCCTTCAGAACTTTAACAATCTATCAAATAACAAGTTTTTATAAATTTTAAAAATTAAGAAAGGCAAGAATTTAAGGTTTTCAAATTGGATAAGATGTTAATGCTTTATTATTATAGTTAAATAAATTAAAAGACCTTTGAAAAATTGTGAAAACTATTACAAAAAAATATTTAAGGCTACCCAAGTCCTAAGTTTCTGTTCCTGTGTACGTTTACCGACATTTGTATATCCTTCACACGCACAGGATTTTTTCTATTTGGCGACAATGTCCAAGGAATCTCCGGCACAAAATGGCAACATCGGAGAGCCAGCCACCTCGTCCCCCAGGACTCTAAATATACCTTTTCGATGAAGGGAGGCAGGAGGAGCAGAATGGATGGGGGGCAAAGTTGGAGCCCAGACGAACGTGCGCTGGCTGCTTCGGGGGTTGAAAGGACACCACAGCACAGATACACGCACACACAGTGCGGCGACAAATAACAAACAAATACAAACCGAAGAGTCCTGCCGGCGCAGAAAAGGGAGCTGCCAGCCAGCCAGCGCGTATTTGCACCCCGCCGACGTCGTCCTGTATTTAGTTTATGGTATGCGTGAATATTCAAATACTGCGTTGGGTGTCCTTCCTGGCAGTGTGTGTGCGTGCGTTAGTGTGTCCATGTGGGGGTTGCCACAGCAACAGGATATCGGACGCATGCGTATTGCCATCACCCTGCCCGCCGCCCCCTCATGCCACAGTTTTTGCTTTCTTTCTTGTGTTTGTGTTCCGCTTCCCCGATTCCCCAGCTCTGCAGCTCCTTATTCCTTGTTCAGCACGTCCTTTTTTTGGTGGAAACAAAAGCAGCGCCGAAATAATAAATAATTGCTAGTTCGGCATTGAGGTGCAGAGGTATGTAAAGTCACCCTCTCCCCCTCTAGCTCACCTTATCCTGCCTCTCCTTTTCTTTTGATAATTTCCCTCTTCTTCTATTAGTTAATTAAAGCTTTTGGGCCGCCACGGGGCGTATGCTTGATATGGGCCCTATGCCTAGCTGCAGAATAGCTTCAAAATTTAAACTCTCATCGATTTATCACCGCTTTAAAGCCATCGAAGGACGTGTGTTGGGTGTATTTGTGTCTGGGTTTTGTCATTTCGGGTGAATGTTGGCGTGCCTGTCTGTCAGGATGTCTCCATTGGTGGCAAAGGAGGTGCAGGACGAGGTCCAGGGGGTCGGGTCAGTCATTGCAACCTGTCTACATAAATACTGTCTGCGATAAGGCCTTTGTTTTTGTCATAAATCTCATTTTATGATGAATTGATATGCGGACATAGAGTGAGCGAAATGCAATTCGAGGCACCCACACAAAAACTCGTAAATAAATACAATTGCAAGCGAAATGGTTGGGGCTTAAGTTGGAGAATTAAAGTAAATATTCAATGGAAATAATTAGTGATGAAATAATGATTCTTAAAGAGGTAATAAATGGAGCTTACATAGCTTATTCAGAATTTAATTAATTGTTAAGAGGAACATCCTAAAAACTATAAAGAATATAACAAACTGTAAAAGGTTCTTAGTTTTAATATGATAAGATAAGATAATATGATATGATTATTTTGTGGAAACTTTAAATTCTACCTTAAACTTAAAGTAATAAATAATAATTCATATTTTGTACGCTGTTAAATTAAGTCTATTTAAAAAATAAAATATTTCCTACTTATTGAATCTACAATTTTACTTAGTTTACTTAGATTTTCTGGTACTATCTTTCTTTTTATTATTGTTTTTATATCCATTTAACTATAATTTTCCCCTCGATTGTTAATATATATACGCTCCTGATTTGTGGTTAACTGAAATTGAAATAGCTGCACAAAATAATGAGGAACGGGTAATAGATTTCCTTTGATGACGAGGCAGTTGATCCCACTCAGAAAGCGAATAAATGGAGCCTGCCATTTTGGCGATTTCTGATCTCACTTCACTCTCGCTCGGCTGGTACAAATCGCAGCGGAAGAAAGGTCCTGCCAGACCTTGTCTGCAGTGAAAGTTCCGCCAGGATAATGTCTGTCTATCTCTCTCTCCTCCGCTGCTGCTGCCGCTGCGCTGTCTGTGCATGCGTTTGCACCTAATTTGCATAAACGCTCTGGCAGCAGCGGCAAACTTTTGCCCACATTGCACAAAAAAGAGGAAAAACTGGCCCCCCACAGTCCTCCTCCTCCGGGGTTTTTCCTCAGAGATGCGAGTCGAATCGCTGGCTGTCCAGGGAGCTCGCGCGAGAGGAGGAAAAGCGAGAAAACCGAGTGAAAAATGCGCAAACTTGGTAACCAAGTTAGCGCGTTATTTTAACATTTTCCGCTTTTCTGCTGCCGCGGCAGTGGCGGCTGTCGCCTTTTTCACGCTCTCGCCCCGTCTCTTTCGGCGATTCTTTCGCTTCGGTCTCTCCATCTTCCTTCAAGGACTTGGTGGTACAAATCACAGCCAGTTGGAAATTATGATCGATGAGGTCCTGCGAGCAGCAGTCGCCTTATAGTTGGCGGAAAGTTATGCCGGCGGTTTGTCGGAAAATTTGTTAAGTTTGCTGATTGCATTGCCTTCCGAGTTTTTTTGTGGTAACGGAAAAAGGGTAGAAGACTTCTTACTAGTTTTTAAAGATTTTTTCTTATTTAATGTTACAGGAAAATAAATACTAAAAGTCTTTTATATTATAAATATCTTTATTTTAAAATAATTCTCTTTAATAATAATAAATATTAATTCTATTTCCAAACCCTCAAGAAAATAAGCGCCCTTCTATGCAAATATCCAGAATTTAAGGTGGTCTCCCCAGCCAATCTGCGCCCTTCTCTGCGAATACCCTAATTACTAAATTTAAAAACAGAAAATCCTTTAAATTCTTTCAAAACTACTCTATTTTTCTAACCCCACTTCCAAGTTATTTTTATTCAAAGCCTCTCCTACCCATCAAAGTCGAGCCGCCGTAACCGTAACGTCTCTCATGCAAATGTCTAAGGTCAAGAGCAAGGCTGCATATCCTCCTCCTCCTGCTCCCCATCCCTGGGCGCCATCATCAGCTCCGACGTCTCCATCGACATCTCCGCATTCAGCAGCAAAATGCATAAAAACTTTCAGTATCACTGGGTCACATGCTCGTCTGCATCACTGATGAGCTCTCCCGAGCTACCGAGACGGCGACAGCCAGAGCAGACGAGCCTCCGCCGATGTTCCGATATTAACAACAAATTATGGCATCTCATAAAATTGCACAACAAACAAAAGCCGAGAGTGTGTGTGTGTGTAAAAGGAAAAAAAAGTAACAAATGAGCTGAAAGAGAATTTGCTGTAATAAAAACTTTTCGTGATCTACCTCAACGCGCCCAGGATAAAAGTCCCGCCGGAGAGATGTGAAATGGAAAGTACGGAAGGAAGGAGGCAAACTCTTTCTCGAGGGGTTCACTGTACGGAGTGCGGGGGCATAAAAAATCAGCTCTCGTGTAATAATCATAAATTAGTTTATGAGTCGGAGGAGCAGCGTCATCGCGTGTCGCGTAACCTTGCCCTTCCTCGGAGGAACACACACACAGCACAAAGTACGCTTTAGAGATGGCAACTTAAAAAATTTAAGGGAAAACATATAGGGAAAAGAGGAAACATATAGATTTTTTTTTTGTTTCAAATATTGATTTGTGATTTATTACTGTGTTAATTTACACAGTGTATATAACATATAGATGAAAAGGGGTAAAAAAGCTCTAAATTTTCTTGAACATTTTATATTTAAAATATATTTTTAAAGGTAAATACAGTATATAAATTTTGGTCACAGACATTTTTTTATATTTTCAAAACCTCATATTTTTAAACCAATCACAAACATTTTTTCATTTTTTTTAGGGAAAGTTATTATTAAAAATTAAAATGTTAACAGTTAATAATTTTTTTCTGTAAAGATATGAAACTAAGCTGTCAAAGGATGTTCTGACAGTTTAGAAATAAGTTTACTAATTAAAAATAGTATGAAATACAAATTTTTATTGCCCTTATTACTTATATTACCTTAAAATAAATAACAATCTAATTTTCATTATATTAATATTTCCTTCTAAAATCTACTTACAGATCTTTCTCAAAAAAAGGCTAACCCTTCAGCCCTGATAAGCCCTAAAACTTCTCTCCTCTGCAAACATATGAGGATTTCTTTATATTTTTTTGTGTCCTTACCCTTCTTCTCCTCCTCTTTTTAGCGCCGAACACACTGTTGAATTTTTACGGCTGATGCTGTTGCATAAAAATGGAAAGCGAGATAAACATATCAAGTATACGCCGCGTGAGCGAACGAGATGGGTTCATAAGCAAATTTGAAATTCCGGCAGCGAAAAGCCCCCCCGCTTCCGAACCTCGCCAAAACAGTGGCAAATCTATTCGAAAACAAATTTTGAATTACAAATCGACTTCGACAAAGGGGTGGGGGGCTGGATATATGACGTCACCGCCACGGCCACCCCGCAAGGATGTGCAGCGGCAAGGACAGAGAGCGAGAGTGGCGCAAAATGTTCGCACGAGTTTTGCATTTGAATGTGAGTTACGAGTTCCCAGTTCCGAGCCGTTCCACTCCAGATATATGTATACATATATATATGCGAATGCGAGTGCTTGGGAATCAGCTGATTTTTGTTTTGGCGCGAGCCTCACTTCAGGAGATCCATTTGCTTAGATAAGACCCATAAAAGTCCCCCAATCTGCGCAGACTCCGCGCGGAAGACTTTAAGTGGCAGCGCTCGCCGAAGAAACGGCGGCACAAAATGGCCGTTTTGGCCATAAAGTAGCAAAACAAAGGAAAAAGCTAATGGGGAGAATGGGCAGCAAGGCAACGGGGCAAGAAAAAAAAGTAGAAACCCCGAAACTTGGCGAAAGTCTTTCGCCTGTCAAAAGCACGCAACGAGCTCTTTGGTTTTCAAGAAATATGACGCACATAACTGTTTTCAATTAGCTAGAGGTCCTCCGGGGCCAGGACTCTCTGTCTTTTGTCTTTCTTGGCAATGGCCCTGGTTACCATTCTACTAGATTTTGCACAGAAAAAAAGAGAGAGTCTGTGAAGGTTATTTGTAAGAAATATTAAATTTAATAATATACAATTAGTTGAGTTTTTATAACATTTTTATTTAGGGTTTTCTTTAAAAGAAGAACCTAATTTAAAATTATTTCTTGGGTGAACTTACATAAAAAAATTATATGGAATTGGAATTATTGAACAAATTAAAAAAAATATATATGAAGTTTATTCTTAGGAAATATTCAATTTGCTTAAGTTTTTAGGTGACTTTTTTAAGGACTTTGTTCATTAAGAAATTAATTTTGCTGACAAATTTTTAAACTTTGTTTTTAACATATAGATTTTAATATTTTTAAATTAAGGAGGTTTCATAGTCCTTCTATTTCCCAATATATTTCTTTCAATTTATTGTTAATAGCCGGAATAATTTTTATTTAGCTCTGATATATTAAAATTTTTAAAGATATTTTATCAACAAATGTTTTCATCACACTTTTAAATTAAATTTGATTTAAAAATACATTTTTAATCCATTTTTAAAAGTTAGAACTCTTTTTTCTTCTAAGCATTTTCCAATTTATTTTGAAATACATTTAAAAAAATTAGAAACCTAAGCGAAGTATTATTTTATTATCTCAAAAACCGTTATATTTCACTCTGCATATTCCTTATTTTTTCCCCGCTCCAAGCTCTGCTACTTAAAGCTGTTTTTAGCCTCGGCACTTTAATTTTGTATACAAAAACCAAAAACTTTGGCCGAGCAACGTCCTCTGTATATGTCCGACCTACACACACACACACACACACACACACACACACAACCACACCCACTTTCATCATCAGCGAGGGAGTTGCGGGTGCGAGGGGGCGGTGCCGGGTCCAGGAGCTTCGTTAGCATTCCGTGCTGCGCTCGCATTGCAACACGCGTCTGGAATACAAATGAGGATCGCTTTCGTCCTCGTTCTCATTTTTGCTCCATCCTTCGTCCTGCGTTCGTCCTGTATTCCGCTTTTCTCGTCATCATCAGCGGTATTTGGCAGCCGGCAGTCGGCGGCAGTCGTCAGCGTCGACAGCATCCGCCATTGACAGCCAAGCCAGTGCTGTAATACACACTCACCCACACACCGACACACACAAGTGCACCCACAGGATAACACACACCCATATGGAGGACTGGCAGGACTGTGTGGGGTCCGCTTATTTTTAGTATTTGTTTTTGCTCGTGCCTGCCTCGTGTTTGGACTTTTTTCCCCGGCTGCTTTTAGTTGCGATGCTGCCCAGATTTCAGATTTCAGGAGATGAAGCGGAACTGGTTCTTTAACGGTCTCCATTTCGATTTAATTAAATTTTCCAAGACTGAAGGGAAATCTGAATTAAAGCTACGGAAATTTACAGGATATTTGTATTCTTTAAATGTTGGAAAATCAAATTGCAGGGATGGAAAATAAAGGTTAAGGCATCTTGTAAATATTCTAAAATGTTCCAGTTTTCAGAGTATCTTAAATATAGAAAATAGTCCTTACTAATGCCATAATTTCTGCAATAATTGCTGATACAGTTTCTGGATAATCTAGACAATAAATTACCTTATAATCAATTTACTTGAATTATTACCAAGAAACTTATTTTATATATAAAAGTCTTATAATATAAGTTGAATTTTATTAAAGGAACACTCCGATCTAGTTCACCTTCAGCAATCTCTAAGTCTTCTTGCCCCAAAAGAGTAAGAGTGTAATTTTTGTTCCACTAAATTACACACACATAGAGTCCTCTTTTGTACCGGGTGGCCACAACCAACGTTTGCTTTGGTCATCCGCAAAAAAAAGAAGAAAAAAGAAACCCCACACTCGATGGCCAGCTTGGTCTGCTTCCGGTTTCTGTGTCCAGTGTCCAGTATTCCAGTATCCTGTGTGTCTCCCTCTTTTTTCCTGTCCCCCTGATTTGCAGTTGTAGAAATTCTTCTTTTGTTTGCCCATTTGCCATGTACTTCCTCCCGAAGCAGGCTGATTTTTGAATAGTCCGCAGGACTCTCATCTTCTAATGAGCGGTGAGCTCTGAGCACACTGAGCTGACTGCTGACAGTTGTGCCTGATAAGCGTAAAACCGTAACGAATGGCGGAGGGAGTTGGGGTAATTAAACAGTCCCGGCAACAGTCGAAGCGTATTAATCATTTAATTTACTCCTTTCACGGCGCAGACATTCCATGGCCGCAGGACCTTCAGCGCTCAGCATTCAGCTCCCGGGGGCACTTGTCGGCGAGAGCATTAACACCGCTGTTGTTCCTGCTTCTGCTCTGTTCCCGGAGCATTCCGGGGAAATCCTCTTCACGTGTCCTTGCAACCCTTTCGTGTCTTTGGCGCGTTTAATTCGTTCGGGCACGAAATTTCCGCCTGCGTAGCCCCCACACAAAAAACCCGGCGTCCTCCGTCCTTCTCTGCCATTGTCTGTTGTTGCTTCATTAAAATAAATTTAAATAAACTACGCTGATTATGAAAGTGCCATAAAACCGAGAAAGTTTCGCTTAAGCAGCAAAAAACACGAAAGGACTAGCTACTTCAAGGTCATGCTGGCGGAAAAGTTATTCAAATTATTTTTGTAAGAAATAATTGGTCTCTGCAAGTCAATTCATTAATTAAGAGAATTATTGTTTAAATGTTTATCTAACATAGAGGATATCGTTTCGGGCAGTCAAGAAAATATATTTAACAATATATTTACTTTTTTTAAATATAATAAAAAGTTGAAAGACAGTTACAAAGAAACTTAATCAATAAATAAACTAAATTCATAAATCTACAAGGGAACAAATTTCTTATTATTTACCATAGTTTTTGCTGGATTATAAAATGTTTAAAAAATACCCTCTGATTAACAAATAATTCACAAAATTAATATTTATTTGCCACAAACCGAGGCGAAATAAGTCTTCAAATAAATTCAACATTTGGCCCAAATGATTTGAATGCCAAGTCAATTTATTAATTAGTATAATTTAAAACATTCGCCTCCCCTAGCTGCACAGCCACCTCAACCCCGGAAAACGCCCGAAATGCGGCAATACAAAATCGATGACAAATTGCGGACACGTTACGCGTAGTTGAACCCAAGACGAGTTAAGCACGTTGCTCCGGATCCCCGGATGCCAGGATTCTCTGTGTTTTGGGTATGAGTTCGGGTTTGGCGTGACTGCTAAATACGCTGACAATGCTGCACCCTCACCCTCGCCGGAGAGACAAAGGCAACAACACCAGTCAGCCGGGAGCCACCCCACAAAGGACGAAGTCAGGCAGGCAGGCAGGCCGGCAGGCTATATCAATGGGCAAATTAAAATAACAACCTAATCATCGTTTTAAGACCGCGAGAAAAAGGCGACACGAGGCTAGCGCGCAGCGACGACAAGGGTGACTGCACTGCAGCGCTGCTAAATGAAACGCAAAGGCCTTTTTGTCAACGCTGCACTGGGAGAAAATTAAGTACTGAGGCTAGAGAATTATTAAAAAAAAAATTGGGAAGCTTTAGTATAAGGAATAAATATAGTTATTAAATATTTCAGAGGAAGCTTCTTCTAAAAAGGAATTATAAAAAAGCTCTTAACTTTATAAACTCCATAAGGGAACGATATTATTAATTTTTTGGTTAAAAGCCTAAAAACTGTTAGATTTAGGTAAGAATTTGTATTAAAATATATTTACTAGATCACAGTTTGGAGTTCAGTCTAAAAAGTAAATTCAGAAACAGACAAGAACGTAGTAAAAAATTACATTTATATTTAATTTTATACCTACTAGTATTACAAATTCATTTAAGATATTCTGAATTTTTCCCAGTGCAACCCACACCCATCCCTTCGCTTTGCCGGCGCTTTTGAGCAACCCTTCTTTACTCTTCTGTCATTTTTATGTTCCGGCGTTTGTTCCGCCTTCTGTTCCTGTTTCACTTCCCGCGAAGGACAATTGCCCAGAAGTGTTGGAAGTCAAACGCAACCGAGCCGCCACTAATGCGTCCGCCTCGGCATTCGGCTTCTTTTTCGGATTCGGAATCGGACTGCAGTCTAAGGATCGGATCAGCAGGAGCGCAAGAGCGACGTCGAATTGCTCCCTTGTGACAGGCCAATATAATGCGCCGCGGGGTGATGGGTTTGTTGCCCAAAGAGGGGAGGCATGTCCTGGGTGCTGGTGGGTGGTGTGTGAGTTGTGGGTGTTGGGTTTTGGGTGTTGGGTATGGGAGGTAAGTAAAGCAAGTGAGGCCGGCGATTGCCCAACAGATTGCCGCACTCATATCAGGTTGCAGCCAAGTGAGGTAGTGAGGTCGCCCCTCCTGGCTTGTCTGTCTCTCCAGCCGATACGCGTATGATGGATCGCCTTAAATACCTTTAAATTAAAACGACGCTCACAGCGAAATGAGTTGTGGGAGTTGGTCCTGGCTGGCCAGACGATTCGATTGCCGCAGGGGTGGCGGTGGTGCAGCTCAACGGGGGACCACCGTTGTCCTTGCCAAAACCGAGGGCTGAAGGTGAAGGTGGAACTTATCCCCGATTTAAATGCCTTTTAATTGAACGCAGCGTGAGGCTTTTTATCATTGGCAAATAAAAATTGCACTCAGGATTAGGAGTTTTTTATTGGATCTTTTACGAGAGAATAATTCTTTGTGAAGGAGAAAGGAATAAGGTATTTAAAAATAAATTTAAATTAAAATAAATGACTAACAGGAAATGCTATTAATATTATTATTATATTTTATTATTTCTTTTATTATAGGCCTATAGGGAAAATAGAAAATACTCATGCAAGATATTTAAATTTAATAATTAAAAGATAAGTATTACTCTATGATAAGTATTTATAGAGGTATGACACTGAATTATTGCTCTCATTATTTGGAGTAGATTTTCTTGGAAAAATGTTCCCTATAATTTACGGGCATATACTGTCGATAGTTTAATGACAAATATTGTATATTCAATGCTTTCCATTATAAATTAATTTAGATATAAATAAAAAAGAATTTCAAAACAAGTGTGACCATGGTTTTCTTAATACAAAAATATTAATCAAATAACAATTATCGTCTCGGCCATAAAATAATAACAACAATGTAGTGTCATAATACCATAACAAATATTTTTTTATTTTTATGAAATTATACTCCAACAAAATAAGTATAGAAAAAATCCAAATAAAATCCCAGTAAATACCAGTGGCAATCACAAGTGTACCCACTACTGTTCTAGTTCTATTCCATGAAATTCGATTCGCCCTCGCAATTGCAATAGCAATTGCAATCGCCAGCGTAATCGCTGCGAACTAGTTCTGCGAAATTTATGCAGCATTCAGTGACAGCTACGAGAGCAACTCTATCGCTCATAAATATATATCCGGCTGGCCTAAACCGCCTGTCAATGCCTGTTCCGTCTGCAGGTTTTGCTCTCTTTTATTCCGTTCTGACACTAATCAGATTAGTATCGCCAACGCCAATGGCATTATGGATACGTACTTCGAACTCGAACTCGCACTCGCACTCGCACTCGTATAATTCTTGTGTTCCGTTCCGTTGCTCTATTCTATTCTTGTGTTGCATCAAATTGCAAGCCACCCACACGGACAGTACACTCAGAAAAATGGTGGGCGGGGCGGCGGCCAAAGCCGCAGCCCACAGTCGACAGCCAAACTTGACATGCACACTTCGGTATGTAACGGACGTTGTTGCCAGTTTTTGGAAGGGGGGTTTTTTCGGACGGAACGGGTCGGGAGGGGCTCTCGGTGGGTATTGAATGACTGCTCTCTGACTGACTGTTTGACAGACACTGATGTTGATGAATATCAAGTGAATCCTTTTGTGACATCAGGAAAAAAGGCCTCCCGCTGGGCCAAGCTCTGGGGTCGCTCCTCCTCAGCTTATTCCTCTATTTTGGCCCTCAGTGTTCTGTTGGGTTTGCACAGGGAGAAATAATAGGAAAAAAATATAGTACTCGATCGAAAATCCCTTTGTTAAACCTCTTAATAATATTTAAACATTTAATGGGAACCTTTTCCTTATTATTTAAAAAATCCTTTGTATTTAAATTTGAAACTTAACTATTATCAATGACTTTTTGTAATAAATCTTTATGTATTAACTGCTTCCTTTCCCTAAGAAACTCTTTAATATTTATGCAAATATAAAACTATATGAATCTATAATTTTTTCCTCACTGTTCCACCTTTAAAGCTTGTTGCCAGCGAAAGTGACAGCGATGCCAAAAAGACATCCAGCGAGGAGAACTACGACCAGAAACTGAGCGCAGAGGGCGGCGACCATCGCCTGGAACTTACTTAGCCCCTGTGTAAAAATGCTCAGATTGAAAAACGCAAAAGTTGAGATACGAACGGCCCGGGCCAGATTGATTGCGAGCGATAAAGTCCAAAGCCCAGGCAGGGCAAGTGTATGAAAAAAAAAAGGAACACTCCGCAGCAAGGACGAGGGTGGGCACAGCGCTTGAGGTTACCAACAGCGCAAAAAGATGGCAGATAAGACAGAAAACAGGACAGGATGAGGACCGAGATGAGGACCGGGATAGAGGACCAAAAGCTGAGGATGGGTACGAGTATCCGTAATAGACAGCGGAATTATGAAAGTGTTGGCGTAGAACAAATCGAATTAGACATTGCGTGAAAGTTGATGTCATGCCATATATAGGGAGGGTTTCAAAGGACTCCATGAATCTGGTTTCAAGATCTAAAGGAAGGCGTAATTTGGGAGGCTGTTTTTTTGTATGGAATTTATAAGTAAAATTTTGTTTTTGTACATATTTTTTGGTTTAAAATTTGAATTTTTAGGAAATTAATAGGAATGTGAAATTTTACTGTCGGTGAAAAACCTTTTTAATAATTCGTGAAAAATCTCTTTTTATTTTTAAAGACAATATCACATGCAGATGTATTTTAGAAAAAATATTTCTTATATTTTGCTAAACCATAATATACTAATAATATATTAAATATGTCCAAGAATATCTTTAAAGACGCAAACATAGTTTGCTGATATACAATTTAATTAAAGAAACATTTTAATTGAAGTAGAACATAATAAAGAGCATTTAAACATTTAAAATTCAATATAAGCTTTATCAAAAATACATAAATATGTGAAAAATCCCAGGACTTAGCAGCGCTTCTTAAAATTTTTTTATAAATTATTTGTATCATTTCAAATCGGTTTATCTATTCTCCCTTAGCTCCATCCTGCCAGAAACAAAGAAAAAATTAAACAAAAAAGTCCGCCATTAAGCAGGACCAAGCTAGGATCCTTGGGACAGGAGAGTGGGGGAGTCCCGAGCCCAGTCTCTGCCATTAGTGCGTGTGATTTCCATTTCATTTCGCTTCGTGACAGTCGGCAACTCCAACAGATTAAAGGCATTTCCCATCCAGCACGCAATTCGCCTGAATTATTGTTGTCAGCAAACCGGGAACCAGCCAGGGGCCAGCGGCGTGGCCAGTGAGTGCGCTCCGGAATCGGGCGCAGGACGGGAACCCAAAAACGGGCACCAGGACACCAGTCGCAGGACCAAGGATGGCGGCGTCGCGACATGCGTCGATGATACGCAAATGCAAACAAACAAGGCGGCAACATGGAGAGAGTGAGAGGAGGACATAATGCCATGCACATTGAGTGCCGGAGTGCCGGGGTTTTCCGGGGGTTTTCCAGCAGGAGGAGGAGCGGAGAGAGTGGGGGCTTTAAGGCATATGCAAAAGCGTGAAGCAACCAGCCAGAATCCTCTTTCCATTCCCACACTCGCTACCTATCTGTCACTATAGCGAGAAATCAGCTGTGAAAATTTTGAAATTTTTCCACGAGGATTTTCGCGACTTTTTGCGTATTTTGCATCAATTTTTATCAGTTGGCATTGGGTATGGGATCCAGGGGTAAGCGTGCCCGGAGTTCGGCGAGAGGGGTAAGTGGTGGAGGCAGGGGTGCAGAATCCGAGGGGGGGAGTCTGAGGGGGACTTGGAGGCCCAAGGTGGTCTTAATGGCAGGAAAACTGCGTAAGTGGCAAAAAGAGCTGCGAATGGCAAATGCCGATGATGATGGAGGCTTAATTGGTGAGAGTCCTGGGACGAGGAAAGGAGTGTAGGGCTGTCCAGTATCAGCAAATATATTGGTAAGTTATTTAATATATTTAAATTTAATGTTTAAATTAATATTGAAGGTTGTATAGTCTTTTAATGTTGCTTATTTAAGCTAATAAAGTCTGCAAGCAGATTACTACACGTCCTTCTCTGCCTTTGCTTTATATAAAATTAATACGATTTATTTTCTTACAATTAATATATTTTTGTAGTTATTTATACAATTTAAATGAACAAAACATAATCAAATATATACATTAAATAAATAATGAAATTAAAAAAGAAATTGAATAATAGATCACAAAGTCCTTATGGAATTTATGTATGTAAGATAATTTTTGTGCTAGTTGAAACATAATCCTGAAGCCTTATTTAAAATTTAACGTCTAAAATACTGATCAAATAATTGCTAAAATTATACTGTAACTAAGTAAACAATTAAATAAAATGTACTTTAATTTATCGCTTAAACAAAAAACCTTAAGCTAAAGAGAAAACCTATATAACACTTTAAAATCATAGCCAAAGCTCCCATCCAAATCTCTTGATAATCCCCTCTCGCTCCGGCTGATGTTTCCCATCCTGACACTTCCGGCTTTCTTTCGTTTCCATTCGCAATTGCAGTAATACAATAAAACTAATATCAACACTTGATTAACCCAAATGAGGGCAATCATTGCGCTCTAATGAACCAAACCGGACCGAACGCACGCTCCGGCACAAAAAGCAAAAGCAACCACCATCCAAAGCCAGCTTCAGCCAAAAGCGAGTGTAAATATATATATACAAATACATATATTTATATGGAGCATCCCACCCACCGGAGCCAAATATTTTGGGCAACGCCTCTTGCGAGCGGCGGGGTTAACCCTTTTGTGCCCCGAAGTACATTTGCGTGTGAAAGTGGCGATATTTGCCGCCGCCGAGTGCAATGATGTCGCCAGCCTGTATCCCTGTGTATCCTTGTACCTCGTTTGCTTTAATCACGTGGAAAGGCGCGAAAAGCGGCGCTTAGTGTTTGCCAAAAGCTTCAGAGAGTGTGTGCAGAAGGGTTGCTTTTCGGGATCTGGGATCTGGGTGTGCTTATCATTAATCATTAATAATGAAAACGGCGGCGTTAAATCTTGTAGATGTTCCATGCCAAATGCTGGTATTTGCCATTCACGGACCGGCAAAGGGTTTTGTCCCGGCGTCCACGAGGGGGTTGCGTGACGGCAGGACGCAGGCAGGACTTTGGAAACTTCGAACTGAAGTACCTGTTAATGGGCACTCGAAGCAAGTGCCAGTGTGTAATTTGACCCGGGGCTATAAGTTACGCACTTTTGTGTGTTTCTGTGCTGTGTGTTGTGTGTGCGGCACTTCAAAAGGCGAGGCGCAAATTGCACAACAGAGCGGCCGAGTGCACTGCAAAATCAAGCCTCGTCAGCGGTATGTCAATGCTTGAATTTCGCTTTACACGGGGAGAAAATGGTACTGGAAAAATAATAAGATTTTTAAAAATTATTTCGGAATTTTAAGCCATATTTTAAGAGGTTATATACAAGAAGGAGGCTTGGATATACAGCTGCTAAAGAAAAGGGCCACCTATTCTTTGTCACCTCAAGGTTTCTGTGCTTTGAACTTTGTTTAGTTCTTAAGTTCTAGCCCTAACAAATTTATTTATAGCTTTTATTTAGGTATTTATTCCTTAATTGTATTTCTAATTTTTTCAAAAGCCTCTTTAAGATTTTATTCAGTAGCTTCCAATATCTTTTCCTGCAGTGCATCCTCCTCTACCCGTCTCCCAAATTTTTCTGTGCATTGCCAAATTGAAAATCCTGCGGGATTTTCGGCTGATATCCTGCCACACATTTTGACGCCCAAATGAGTCTTAATGTGTTTTTCACACCCAAGCGAAAAACGGGAAAAAAGCGAGGCAAACCGGCGGCGGACCAGACCAATGTGGAAAATGTTCAGGAAAATGTTCATGGCGAACGGGAAGCTGGACAGGCCGGCGAGCGACAGGCTGTGGAGGAGGCGTCGTAGCGGCAAATTCAATTTAGCATTTTTAAGTGCGTTCGCCTTTGATCAGCGACAATCGAATTTTGCAGCAAATAAAATGTGCGACGCCACGGTGGAGGAGGAACAACACAAAAAAAAGGCGACTGATTACACTTGCTGTTTGATCAGGAGCGGGAACACAGCGACCTGCGACATCTGTAGTCCTGTAGTGTCCTGTTTCCATTGGCCTTTCATAAATATTCAATTGCCGGGCTTCAACTCTAACTCCCGCTCATAATCAGAAACGGAATCGGATTCGGAAACTGCGACCATAATTGCGAGTATAGATGCTGGCCACTAGCCATGGCATGGCAGGGATATATGAATCCATCAAGGACTTGTGTCAACAGGAGACGGAGAGAGAGACACGGCTCATTGGCTGCCAATAGCCGCGGGCCAAGAATCCCGCACAGATGCTCTCGATGAGGATTGAAATTCGGCAATTCGCCGTCGACATGACCCAAAAGTGTTGGTAATTTTGTCAAACTACCAAGATGCACACACTGGCAATCCTCGCACAATTGCTGCCACTCCAAAATATCCTCCCATAGAGACACTCGCACACACACGAAATTAGAGTGGAGTGGCCTGCCCTGATCCTGGCGAGTCCTACTCAGTTCCCAGCCCGGGGCTATCAAATAAATTTGCGCAAGTTACCGTGTGTGCTCGAGTGGAGAGCGCCGGCATCAGGAGCAGGCTCATTATGCTCTTACCCACAGGGTATGATAACTATGACAATGGACCGAGTCCTGGGATACTGGAGAATCCTAATTAGATGAGTGCCCAGATGAGATGAGATCAGCTCCCCCGACGATGACTATTATGTTGTGACAAGGTTTAAAGTCAGTCAGGAATGAGGTAATTAAAATCGATTTGGGGTACTCGAAAATAAGAGGGAAAAGGTACAAAAACCTAGATATAAGTTGAGTTAATAAGCTGAGATTTTTTAGAAATATTGAAGAAGTTACTTAAGTTAACTTTCAAAAGCTTCATGCTTACTTTAAGGAATATTTTTGCATATTTTTTATATAAACTAATAACTTTTTATTTAGAATCTATTCTTATTTATTTATAAAGAATTTCTTTACATTTTAAAACATCTGAAAAATTGCTCATACATTTTTATAATAAATTCATAAAATAAATTAGACTAAAATATAGTTTATAAAATTTTTCTTCTATTATCTTTTAAATACTAAGCTCAGCATTGTACAAAATACCTATTTTTTCTGTTAGTTAAAAACGATGGTTAAAATAATACTGTAAGTCATAAATTTCGCTTAATATATTCTTATTTTTCTTACAATATTTTACAAATATTAAAGCTTGGTTAAAACTATTTGTTTATAAGAGAACCCAACCTTCGGCTAACCTTCTGCTAACCTCATCTTTTCCTCCTATTTTTTCGCCCAACATTTCTTTTTTTTTGCGACAGATGTTTGTTCCAGTCTGCCTTGGATGAGAATATATTTTTTGGACTATCCTCTGTCGCCTGCGACGTGCATAATTATTTAGCAATTATTTATTAAGTACACAGAAATTGTGATCGATCACAAAAGGCGCGAATGTGCGCGGGTGGGAGGGAAGCAGGATGGCAAAGGATATGCCGCTTAGGGGGTGGCTTTCGGACAACTTATGAATTTCTCATTAGTTCTCCGCGAGGGAGCGGCAAATATTTTAGCTGCGGCCCCCAAAAAGTGTCGACCCGGTCATGAGCTGATTTTAATGAAAATTCCATCTGGAATAGTTTCGATTGTGAGTCGGCACAAACACACAGAAATCTGGCAAGTCAGGGCGTATTAACTTCCGATTAACTTCGGCTCCGGTCAAGTGAACCCCTTTTCGGGCGAAATTCGATTGGCAAAATCGTTTAGTGGACTTTCTAATAACTGACACACACGCATACGCGTACAGAGAGCAGGAGGTCCCCCGCAGGAGCTGAAATCCTTTCGCCGGTCACCCCTTTCGGCGGGCGGATTTCATCCTTTTGTCCTGCGCCTGTCACCGTAGCAATGCCGAGCATGCCTGTCACAATATCCTTTGGGCGACTGTCAATTTTTTGCCTGCCCTCGTCGCCGCCGCTGCCACGCCGAAATTGAGTAGCAGTCGCTGCCCTCACGCATGACACCGAGGAGGACTCCCAGGACTCCGGAGGACACCCAGGAACACACAAAACAACGCAAAAAATGTCAACGAAACGGAGGCGAATTGAGTGCACTGGGTGAAATGAAGTAGGTTTTAAGGGAACAACATTTAAATCCGAAATTCTAATAAAGGAAATGATTTAATTATTATATAAATATTTTCTATATCCCTGTTCCTACTTTACTTGGGATTTATATCTCCTATCTATTAATAGGATTTTTCTATTTAATTTTTCTTAGTGCTTCCCAAAAAGAAGGCTATAGCTGAAAGGACATGGGCAAACGGATTGCAGCCGCAGTCGTTAATCCTGCAAGTGGCACGCCTGAGCGCGGCGGCGCATTGCCGAAACTGCACACACAAGGCTGCAGTGTCCTTGCTGCTTCTGCTCCTTCTTGCCGTGCCTGTGCCTGGGCCTGGGCCTGGGCCTGTGCCTGCGTAAGGACCAAAGGCAGATGTCACAATCGAAATTGAATTAAAGCGCAAAGTAAGATTGATTGTCTGCAGTTCGGCGGGGTTATTGCGTGCCCCGTCACTACCACTGCCACTACTACGGCCTCCAACCAATTTTAAATCCTCGCTTTAAGGTCCTGCTCGGCCCTGTCTGTGCGTTCCTTTCTCTTCGGATTTCTGATTAACACGAGCCAATTTAGGCAAATTGAACGGCTGCCTGTGTCTACTATATCTCGGCGGAGGCATCTCTCCGTGGCTCTCCAGCTCGAACTTAAGCTGCTTTTGTTCGGTTTTATTTTGTTTTGTTTTCTCCGAAACTTGTAAACTAAACTGAGTAAGTAGTGCTGGCATGTCTCGTAAATCGACAGCCGAATTTCTGGCCTAATCAGCCCGAGCCTTGGCATATAAATAGGCATTTTCTGGGCCAACCGGATGGGGAGTTACTCCTCTGAAGTCGGGGGAAATCCCCTCGAGAAATTGAAATGCTTAAAAACAAATGAAACATACTAACAAAGAAATGGTAATTGCGATACTCCTTGAGCACTCTTTGGCGGCGGTATGTACACTGGGAAATATAGTAAATAAAAGTTAAATATTTGAGAAATAAATTTTGTGGGAAACCTTGTTAGAATTACTATTATAAATGCAGAAAATATGAATATTAATACAGCTTTTAATCGAACAAAGATTAAATCCTTTATTTATTGTTTCATGAAGCTCAACGAAATTAAAGAGGATATTAATATTTAGAAATATCTAATATTATATATTATAACAATAAATACAAATTCTTATGTATTAAAATTCTTTCTCCCTGTGTAAGCGTTAATATTTTCCTTGAACAAACTTCCTCTGTGCGTTAGTTAGATACTATAGTGTCTAATATTATTTCAAGGATACCCAGTATGCTTATCAGAAGACCAGGAGTCTAGAAGGATGCCTAAATTAGAAGCTGTCTGCTGCTCGTGGCCATGCGAGTTAAGTATTTGTGCCAGCCAGCGCCGGCTGTAATTGCACTAATATATTTTTATTGCCTTCTGCCCACGCTCCGGACACGCCCCAGAGTATATCCCGGGACCCCGAACCCGAACCGGCGGAAGTGACTAAATCATCTTTGACGATAGATGCGCCCACCCTCCCCACCATTTCCTCCTGCCTTTCTCTTAATAAACATAATTGTGCAAACGGAAACGGCCATGAGATATCCTGCTCCGGCCCCTGTATCCTCCTGGCTTTTGCATATTCATTTGGGAATTGCCCGGGTCGAAGCTAGGACTCGGGCACACCCCTGTCCAACTTATGACAGGCCATAACCATTTAGCAGGCCCGGGCACAATGAGCATAATGGTGAACAACAATTTCGAAGCAATTGATTGCGCTACAAATGTCCGTTTATTAGTGGGTCCGAGTCCTGGTCCTGGTCCTGTGCTCCAGGTTCCCGAGAATCCCGGCTCTGGTGTTTGCCCGGCGATGAGCAGTACTTCCGCCAGGTCGTGTGTCTTGCCACGCGGTAATCGAAATTAATGGCCAACAGATACAACGAGTAGTTGGCTTTGGTTAAACCATCTTCGGGGTTCTTGGCTCTCCATGATTGGGGGCCAGGTTATCATCGGGGTTAGGTAAGGGGAGTGAGATACGGATACAGATTTCTTGTTTATGCGACTGTCTTATCTAGGTGATTTCTCAAAGGGATTGGAGTTCTAGGAGGCGGGGTACAAGTGGCTTTACCTTCTAATGAAATTGAAAGAAATCGCTGGCTCTTGGGGCAAGGATTACAGGTAAGATTTGGATTAAATATAGTGGGAAAAAGGATTTATTTAATTTTTTGCTTCATTTACAAAGGTTATTTCCATTGAAGGTCAATAAAGTATAAGATCTATAGTTAAATAACTTAAAATGAATAATAATAGTTGGTTTTATTGTAGAACCTTTAAAATTATGATTCAATATCGTTTTTGGAGTATATATTCTCAAAAACTCCCTCCCCAAAAATCGACAAATTGACAAGACATCAGAAAATAACCAAAAGGTAAGCGAAGAATGAATTCTTTCGAGTTCGATTTCCCCAACTCGGGCCACAAAATCCTTGCAGTCATCGATCAATCAATGCGTACGTCAAGCTGAAATGTCAGGAGAACGATTCCGAAGCCCAGGCTTCGGCTTCGTTGGCAAGTTTGAAAAGTTTGGAGTTCCCCCCCGACACCCAAGAATCATTGTTCCCTGACCAAGATCATCGTGGTAGCTCCCAGTAGCCCCAAACATTGATAGGGGCTATTAAGATTGCGCCGAACAAGAGGCATCGGCTATTGGGGCTCGAGCATATCCTGCTCATTATAAGCCAACAGGCCAACACTTAGCGCCAGTTGCAGCCTGGTCGTTGCCTCGATTGCATCTCCTTGGTTACGATTTTTTCTGTATTTTTTTTTTTTGCTTTTTCGGGGGCTTCTTGTGCACGCTTTGGGCCTTTTTGGTTTGCATGCCGCCCGCTGCTGCCGCTGCTGCTGCTGGAACCTCTCGGAGCTCTCGGAGGGAAACTGCAATCGCGATTGGGGCCGGCTTTTGTCGGGGTCCCCGTCGGCTTTAATTATGCCCGCGTGGTGTTAATGAGATCTTGCATGCCTCTTAACCCACAAAAAGAGCCCTGGCGACTAGTTGTTGTGGCTCAATCGGGACACTGGCCTCCTGCCGGCCTCCTTGCCGCCTTCTAAGTGGCGCAAAAGTTTGCGTGATTTAAAGGGCTTCATTAAGTTCGTGAATTCGACTAAATCACGCGCTCTACTCCCAGCGGCGGCGCATGTCTTGACACCAAGAGCCGGCCAAGAGCGTCCGGGGATGGGGTCGTGATGGTAAATGACTCACGACCAGCACGATCACGAAGGAGAAAATGTACAAAATTTAACTGTGTTAAGTGTTAATAAAAGATTAGAAAGTTTGTCTGAAAATGGTTACTTATAGTGTAATGACACTGGATTGTTGCAAGTGTGACCATGGCTTCTTTCCGAGAAGAAAGAAAATTTGAAGACTTGTATAATTCTCTCCTTCTGTGCTTCCATAAAGTCTTCAAGAAATATATAATGCCTTGCGTAAATTATAATTATAACTACAACAATGTAGTGTCATATAACCACAATTTAATTTTAAAAACTTCTTTAAGGAACAACAGATTTTAAAATATTTATTATATATTTTCTGTTAACGGAAACATTAAGAAAATATTTTTCTAGTAAGATCACACTCCCATCGCTAGTCCCCACACCCCTAGAGTCCAGCAAAGACTAAGTGTAAGCATTATATGACCAAGATAAGTGTCTTGGCCTCCAGCTGCAGTACTTCTTTGGCTGAGATCCCCTGTATTCCCCAATCCCCGAACTGCAATATCGCCACCGTACACCTCTGTGGAATTGCTGATGTTACGCACTTCCGATCTTGACCAGCACGCCATTCGAATTGCCCGATCAGACATTTTTCGCCATTTGACAGCTGACGATTTATGTGACTGCCGGGCTTGGATTCACCAAGAGTTCGAGTCCGAGTCCTCCGCGATCCTTGGTCTTCTGCCTGCGAGACGAACGATGTCTGCACCTTTTTCGCTGACATCTTCGGAGCTGCTGAGTTTCTGAGTTCTCTTCTGAGGCTTCTGAGGCTCAACTGTCGCCGCGAATATGACGACGGGACGATAAGATCTACGACTGCTTGTTAAATTCAACCTTTCAGCCTTTCAGTTGGTATTGTTTCATCAAAAGCCTTTACCGTTATGCTCATTAAATCTGCAACAAAGCAGCTTCATTGTTTTTGGCCCCGCAATCAGAGAGAGAGAAACCGAGTTAAAAAAGGCCACTGGACCCCCTAAAAACCTTCAAAAAGCACAACAAATACGAGTAAAAACAAGAAAAAATAAAACTTAAGCAGCGCTTCCGGCGTTCGGCGAAAAAATGTGAAGACCCCGAACGAAGCGAAATGAAATGCCAGCGCACTGGAAGTTGTGTCAATCAATAAGTTGCTGCGTTCCTTGGGATGCGTCCTGCATGCTAATGGCACTGCCCACAAAAGTCGGGGTGCCCTCGGCATCTAGTCGAATCGATATTGGACCAGGGCGAAACCAAGAAAAAAAAGGAAAGTCCTCGTGCTTAGAAAGGGAGCGATCCGGGTTCCCTGCCCTTTTTGTTGTAGGTTAGGGCATTGTTAGACATGTGTAGGGATATCCCTCGGAATGCACTGCCATAAAAGTATTTAGATGTTGAAGAAATATTTCTAAAAGATATTATTTAAAATAAATATATTTTTGGAAAGGAATTTTGCCTATTACTTTAATTTCTGTGGAGGTTTTTTTTACTTTCCATTGTAGGATAAAATATGAATAATATATTAGGAATATATTTTGTTTGATAGACCTTTCAGAGAATTTTTATATTTTTAAATAAAAGCATTCTGGTTAATTTCGCGTAAAAAGTATATCTAATACTAAAGCCTTTTGTTGCTTGAAGCTATTATTATTAATTTTGTAAAAACTGGAGTGATAAATGTTAGCTGAGCTTTTGGTTTTAAAGACCTCTTACTATTTTAATTTTTTTATAATTATCCTAGAAATATCTTAAAAAATCTGTAACTCCCTCATTGAATTTATTTTGAACTCTGTACCTAGATTCCTCTGCCTAGATTCCCTACACACACACATTCTCTTGGGGGACTACTCCCTCCTGGCCATTCTTGAGTGTTGTCTGTTGATTTTATGTGCACGCCTGGAATTTGTAAATTTAAAATACCCGGGATGCCAGTGCCAGGCCACACAGTCCAAAAAATAGGAGGAAATGCGGTAAAACTATGCATGGACAACTCAACTTTGACCTGTTTGCCGAGAGCTTATCCCCGACTAAGCAGCCATCGGATGGGATCTGGATATCATCTCCGACTGCGATTTGTTCGCTCTCGCTCCAGGCGATTACTTGTTTACCAGCATCAAACAACTTAACTACTTGGTGGCTCCTGCTCTATCGATTGCTATCGTTGCCCGGGCAAATCAACTGTTTATTTGTCAAATACGCATTACAGCTGAAAGCAAGGACTAGCAGCCAATAAAACATGGCTGTGATTTCCTTTGAGTCAACAACACAAAGGAACCCAAAACTGCTGACACTGCACATATGTGTGGGGGAGCTCCTTGTTTTCCCACACCCTTAAAGGACAAAACGCCCCCCATATCTAAGACGTTGCGACACTCTTGATATTTTAGGCGTTAAGAATGGTATCGGCACACACAACACAAAAAACAAGGCCAGGAAAAACAACACAGAATTGACCCCATCTTGACCATTGTGCTCCGCCTCCGCCTCAGACCGTGCTCTATAAACAATTTTCACTGTCCTATCGATGGTTTTTTCTCCGTTTCCAGGACCAATTCCTTTGGGTGGCGCATTTGTGCTGCACTTATGTCGGCCTAATGAAGATAACAGCATAATTTGGCCCCGGAAAAAGTTTCCTTTTTCTCTCTGGGAAATCACAGAGTTCAAGGAGGACGAAAATTGGTTCTTTCGGGTGGCTTCCCGTTTATGTGATTTGTCTCATCGATTGCCTTGGCATTTGATAGCTGGAAGCTGTTAGGTGTTAAGTGAGAGTGATATGGGGCAGTAAGTGGGATAATTTGTTGGGCTTGGTTGCCGTCGGTTTCGCGGGGAATTCTCTTCTGTCGCCGCCAATTGAAATTGGCCTGGCCTGTTCGTGGGGTCAGAAAAAATAAGGAAAAATATATATAAAAATAAACTGATGACCCCAGGGTAAGTGTGACTGCCTATAAAATTAAATCTTTAACTAATATCTAAAGGGGAGAACTTTTTGTTTTACAGACCACAAGAACATATAGAGAGTATCAATTAATATCGAAAATAATAATAATAAATCAGAAAATAAATGTAGGATTTGTATAGAATAAGTTCGATGAAATAACGAGATAAATATGAACAATAAAGAGAAACGGAACTGAAATAAAGTTATTTAAAATGGGAGAAGAGTTTGAAAAAGCTCTAATAATATTAAATAAATAAAATATCTCACTATAATTAATCAAGAAATTGTTTATGTTCAAAAGTATATTTAAACCTAAATAAAAAATTAAAATTAAATGGAAATAAAGTATCTAATTCATCAAGGATTTAATTTATATTTATTGACAAAATGATGTATACCCAA
Source organism: Drosophila tani (assembly GCA_008042535.1). NCBI lineage: Eukaryota > Metazoa > Arthropoda > Insecta > Diptera > Drosophilidae > Drosophila > Drosophila tani. Next base: position 295,410 of record VNJO01011182.1, on the reverse strand, counting down.
GACTTTTTTGGCTTAGGTTCTTATTACCTAATATAACTTTATAAGACAGGAAATAATCTCACACATGCTTTTGCCCTAATATGTAGTCCTCCTTTAACCTCACCCCGAAATATCCTCCTTCTTTCACCTATCTGAAGCTGTGTGCATTGTTCTTATTGTTCTTACCTTAGCCCAACATCTCTTGGCCCCATTCTCCCTTTTCGCATAAGCAAATTTCTGCTGACAAAACACAAAACATCCAGAAATCGAAGTAAAATGAAGCTACGAGGAATTTCCCTTTTGTTCAATGTTGTTGTTGCTGTTGCTGATGGCATCTTTGTTGCTGTTGTAGTAGTTGTTGTTGTTATTGCCTGTTGTTTGAGCCAATTTACTGACAATTTCCAAGCACTCTCCGCTTTTGGCTGGAGAATCTAAGCGAATTCAGTCTAAGGCTTAAAACAGCTGAGGTTGTAATAATAATACCAAAAATGAGTTTCCTTTAAAATAAATATTTAAATAATAATAACAATAAATACAGCAAGGCAAAAAATTAATATGAATTAAAGAAAAGGGGAAATAAATTATTTGTATATCACAAAAATGTTAAAAAAGAAGTGCCGAAAATCAATTAATATAAATTAAAACTTAGAAGCACCTTTTATAAACTTCCACTAAATATTTCAATAAAAAACAACCCTATTTTTTCTCATTACCTTATCCTTATTTTCCATATCTATTATATTCACCACAACTGTATCTACGTGCAACAACAGCCTTGATGATGACGAGCTTTGCCAGGACTCTGGATCCAGTACGAATCCATCCCCGCCTGGCCAACGCCTTTGTTAGCTGAAATTTAATGAAGTTGGTTTAATTGAAGTATGGTTCAGTCTTTCGCCCTCACTTGATTGTCCTCCTTCCCCGTGTCCACGCTTCAGATCCGTTCCGATCCGTGCCGTGCCGTTCCGTGTCCCGTGTTGACTGTTTAATTTTACAAATTTGCTACGCAGACAACACAGGCAACAAGAGGAGTGTAAAGCATTTTTACCAGCTCTCTTCGAGAGATGTTGCATCCCATTTTGCATCCATTTAGGGCAAGTCGAATGGGCTGGGTTACCTGACGGACTGACAAAACCTCAGACTGAAGGAGCCACATCCCCATCCACACGCCAGCCCCCATTGAACTGGGGTTTGTGTGTGCAAGTGTCACAGTAACCATGCGACACACACGCAAATATTTTCACGATTTCATTCTCTGTCATTTGCTGCATGCCACAGTGTGCTTCAAAATTATTTTTTCGCATTTTACCAGCGGGGCCAGCGCGGACAGCGCAGACGTAGATGGGGCCCTACCTGGATGACTGCCAGACGGGACTACACTCGGGACAAAGGATACTAAAAGAAAGTTATCTTAAATTAATGGGAAAATTTATAAAAAAAAAAATATCATAAAATCTAGATAGTTTAGTGGATGATGAGATATATGATGTAATTATTTCTATAACTCATTGCTTTTTTATGGAAGTAAATTCTCTTTAATTTATTTAACAGCAATCTTCATAGATTATATTGGTAGCTTAATTACCATTAATTTTAAAATTTCTACTCAGAAAACCTTGCTATATTTTTATCAATTTTCTTGGGTAAACTTCCCCTTTTTCTCCTTGTGCACTTAGGAGGCCTGTAGGGCCTTCAAGCATCCATCAGTTTCACTTAATATTGACGCCAAAAATGCGCGCAATGCTGGCAAAACGATACGAGAATGAGAGGAGGAGTAGGAGAGGCAGGAAAGGCAGGAGGAGCAGGAGAAGAGACCCAACCACCAGCAGGAGAAGACCTCAGCCTCATCCTCATCATCATCAGGAGCTGAAGCCGGTGGAACCGCATCTCGGGACTCGCTTCTCGCTCGAAACATTTTGCTGTGACATTCATTAATTATTTTATATGGAATTCTACGCATTGCCACGTACACGCTGGCGACATGAAACATGTCTCTCTAGGCCTCCACCTTCTGGGCCCAGCCTGCAACATAGACGGCCATTTAGCCATATCAATTAGAGTTGGCTACCAGTTGCCAGTTACCAGCTCCAGAGCAGCTCCTCCGCCAGTAGGGAGCCCATTGATAAGCCCGGTTAGAACGTCTTCGACGTCGTCGTCGTTTTCGAAATTAACTTGGTCATCTTGCTGCACTTGAGTACGACGGCGGTGGTGGAGCCGGGAATTGTCTGCGCCACTTGAGGGTCCATCCTCTCTCCTCAATTCGAGTTCCTGGCTCCAGGTCTTCTCTCCCTCTCTCTGCCAGGTTTTCTGGCTTTCTGTAGTGGCTGGGCAAACAGCCCAAACAACCAAAACGGCAGCCAGAAGTGTCTCATGTCTCGAGTTTTGAGTTTCGAGTTGGGAGTTTCGAGTCGCGGATCCCGTCCAGTCACTAAATAAGCACTCGGGCCATCGAGATCGGGAGCCGTACATTGAGTCATCATCATCCTCATCATCGGCAATCAACGAGAGGCTACGAGATGCAGAATGCACCCAGAAAATACAGTCAGAAAAATGAATGCCGAAAGTTTACCAACAATTTGGTTAAAAGATTCCCGTTCTTTCAGAAAAGGTTAGGTAAATTTTAAAAATGCTTAAAACAATTTATTATATTTGGTTTAAATTGTAAAATTTAGAGGTATATTTGGTTGATATTTAAACCTTTATTACTGACTGAATTCGGGAATTATAGGCCAACAAATGACAAACATTCTTTAGGCCTTTCGGCAGCTATTTTTACAATTTTATCAATTAACAATATTTTTTAGTTTGTAAAAGTAAACTTTAACGAATTTGAAACTAGTCCGTACACATTTTTTTTAGGAACTAATTCACCTTAATATTAAGTTAATTTTTTTCCAAGTGTCCAAAACAAAAGGCGTGTAACAAATATTAACAATGAAAATAATAATACTCGAATCGTTGGTGAATGAACCTGGACAGATCATTCCTTGCGCCATGATCGCGCAGTTATCGTTTGTTATTGGCGTCGCCTCAAGATCGAAGAGCGAAGATCGAAGATCCAAAGGACTGGCTACGTAAACACGTGTTAATGAGTGGGGACCAACGGCCACTCTCAATGGAAATGGAAATGGTTCGATTCGGTGTGTTTTTTCGTCTTTGTGGGTGGGCTGGCTCTGCATCGAGCCTGTGTGATGTCCAGCCATCTCCCTCGCTCAGCGGAAGTCTGGAACCGGCAAATTGATAAACGCCATTGGCAACAGTATCCCCACATTTCCCCCCACCCAACTTGGAAACTTGGCCAACGAAGCGTGCTTTTGGGTCTCCTCTCTCTCACAATGGCACAGGGAATCGGAATGAGTTTTGGGAAGACTTTTTGTGAGCCAGGGATAGCGAAAATCTATAGGCTTGACCAGGATATATCTTATTAATAGGGGAAAAGAGAGAAATTGGTAGAAGGATAGCTTTGTCTTTAGTGATAAAAGGGTTCTAAAAGGTCCGCAAATGTTTAAGTGTTTTGATATTAGGTTTAACATATAAACAATATTTTTAAACTCACAAAAAAATAGATACTTTTTGTTGTGAAATTTTTAAAAGGTTTGTTTAAAGTTTCTTAAGTATTTAAAAAATCTGGGAGTGATTATTGGGTAAGTCAGCTATATAAAATGATGATAGGGAGTGGCTAACAAGTAAAGCTATTATTCAAGTTGAAGTCTAGCCTATCAACCTTGAATTAAGTTAAGAATGTAAGTTGCTCAGACTTGGATTAAGCTCTAAAAGAATGGGAAATCATTCATCACATAATGCAGCTAACTTTTAAAATGTTTACTATTAATTACTTTATTATTTATTTTTTTTAAAATAGTGACAACTATTTTTTTCCTTTAAAAAAGTATTTTCCCCAACCCACGTATAGTTATTTTATGTACCCACCACCCTGTATTTAGGGGTAACTTTAACCCAAACTAAGTTATCTGAATTCTCCGAGTTCCTGAGCATCCTTGCCCATCCCTGGCTGTTGCTCCCCGAAAAATGAAAGTCCTTTCTACGCTGAAGCTGCCGCTGCTGATGCTGCTGAGGCTGCCACAGTTATGAAACATGTCGCAAAAGATTCCAGCGCTCGAACAGGTAATTGGATTGACACTTTTGGGTTTTGTGATGTTGATGTGGATGTGAAGGATAAGGATGGGTCTGCCGCGCTCGTACAGCTATATAGCTATATATAGAGGCGGAGTGGGACCGAGGCAATGGCGTCGCCATTCTCTGCTCCGGCGGCGAGAGGAGCGAGAGTTGATGAGGCATTTGTCGCCTGTCGTTTCGGTTGGTGGTTGGTTGCTTTCAGCACAGACTCTGGCAGCAGTCGATGATTGCGTTAGTTGTTGATGGAGGCGGAGGCAGGGGTCTTTTGGGGGATAGTCCTGAGCTAAGGACAGGATCCAGGAATCCAGTGACGAGGGGCTGCCTCAAAATTGAGGCTCGCGGGCATAGTCCTCCCCCTGAAACCGGCTATTCCCCTTAACTTTGCCTGATTGGGCCCTCTCCTAGTTTGCCTCGTGTTCCAAGTTGGGAATGGAAATAATTGTTGCACTGTTTTCTAATTTTCCAACGTCAAAAGTTCCGCTTCCCCGCCTCTGTTTGCTTAGAGCACGCGGCAACCAGGGACTGGCGACTGGTTTGGGGTATATTTGATGGCTTGGCAAATCAAAGGGGCTCTCAAATATTTGGTGATTTATTTTTAATATGCCTTAAAAATATTTACTTAGCTTAAGTTTGGCCACTCCACGGGGTGTGGGCGCTGAGTGAGGGGTGGCCTTTGGGCGGAGGGTCGTGAATACATTTGCTGCGTGACAGCGCAAACATTGAAAGGATTTGCCAAAAACAAAAAAAAATGTAGCCAAAAAAATGGCAACAATGGATTGAAATCCAAGAGAGTGAGAGTGGGACTAGTGATGGGGGCCAAAAAAGGATTTAGATTGGACATTACTTTAGTAAATTAAAATAATAATATATTTTTTTTCTTTTAGATTTTAGTTTGCAAAATAGTCAAAACCACTTTGGAATATTTTTTATTTTCCTATTAAACTTATAAATTTATTCATATTAAACTATACATATTATTTTGTCATTTTCCGTGTTTAATTCATCGCTTTAAATCGTGACTCACGCCACTCTTAACCATCTCTAAGTGAGGCCAATGAGGGGCCACGCTCTCCGCTATTATTTCAATAGACAGACAATTTGTCCATTTCGCTGACGTCCAAAAGCTGACGACACTTTTTTGCATTTGCCAATGCGATGATTGTCCAAATTTATGGCGATAACTGTCGATAGTTGGCAGTCCCCGGGTGTGTGTGTGTGTTTCTGTGTGTATAAATGTTGATCAACAGGCGTAGAAGTCGCCGACGAGCGCCCTGCTGCCAGCTGACTTACGTAAGCAGGCAGCCGGCTAAGACTGCAGCAGCCGCAATATCACACTTGGAAAAATAATTGCTTAAAGCTAATCCAAGCCTATATATTAAAGCAGAGAGCAAAGAAATCGAAGGAGGCTTGAATTAAGCCAATTTTGTTAACCTAACCTAACCTTTCTCCAAAATATCCAGCTTCAACACAATATCTACAGCCTTTACCTGATTGAGTACTTGATAATTATAAGCATTCAGTCATGAAAAAGTAAAAGCCATAGCTCAAAATCAAGACTGTATATAATATTTATTAGTTTTTTTCATAAAAAGGTTTTCAAATTTAATGAAAGAGAAGTGACCATAACTTTTTCAAGAGACTTTATAAAGAATTAGATGAGTTCTCTATAACTCTAGAATAACTTCGGTTAAAAATCAAATTCTACAAGTAAGTGTCTGAATAATCTATTCGAAATCTTTCGTTTTCTGGCATAGGTATTCTGTTATCTTAAACTTTGATTACTCTTTATTTTGTTTAACTAATTTTTAGACCCTAATTTCTCTTTATTCGTATTTCCTAGTGTAAAATGCAGCCACAGCAGCGATTCAATGTTGCTGTCAAAGCCTTGTCCTCACCCCCCCTTTGGAAAACGGTGCCTTCGCCGCCCCTGGTATCCACAGATCTGGTCTCTGAGACTGAGACAGCGGCCATTGGAGATAAAACATCCAAAGCAGCAGCCGTGGGTTGATTCTCTTCCATGTTGTTGTTGCAGTGACTGCAGTTGCAATCGCTGCTGCGAGAAATGAAGGTCAAACTGTTGTTGCCGTTTGACATTTCATATTATAAACTTGCACAAACAAAAAGTAAAAAAAAAAAGTGAGTAAAAAAAGAACAGAGGAAAATACAAAATAAAAATCTGAGACGGCGCTGATAGTTGTCTAATGAGAAAATATTTTAAACGTTTTTACACGCTTCCTTTGCAAATTTATCCAAGCTCAACATTTGACTTTGAACGTGACATTGTTGCTGCTGCTTCATGTTTGTTGTTTATAGAAATAGATGTTGTTGCTCAGCTGCAACAATTACGCGATTTATATCGTTAAGCATTCCACGATTCGGTTTGAGCTGGTTTTCCACTAAACGGCAACCAAAGTCAAGGACCACAAATGGCTGGCCAAGAAAATTGTGAGGATTTTTGGGAGAAATTATTGTTTACCATTTGAGGAAATATTTGGGGATTCATACAACATATTTAAAAGGTTTATAAAGTTATTTTTTATTACTAAAAATATCTTCAATAATAGCAATGGCCCTAAGGAAACTCTTTTCATGATAAAATTCGATTTCCTTTCCCTCCCCAAACCACTTGTGGCTGTATGGGTTTTCCAGCTGTGTGAATTAGACAAGACATTTGCCCCCCGGGAGAGAGTGCCACTCAATCACCAGAGGTCAAATCTCCGGCTAATCAGCCAGCTGCCTTTGCCTGACCCATAAATAAATCAAGGCTCACGCTCCCCCCCTCGCAAACACTGCATTCATAATATAATTCGAACTCCCCTCGTACTCCTTTTTGACCAGGGAAAAATTACGTCTTTCATTAAGTTTTGGCCCAGGCAAAGGTCATTAATTATTTTGAACTTTGCGTTGGCGGTCAAGTCCGAGTACGAGCACAGGCTGTGCCTAATGAGCTTGAGATACGGATACGCATGGGCATAACCCACTGATTAGGATATGGAATGGCACTAGGATTGCGACTAGATTAATGTTAGTTCGGGAGGAGGGTTCTCCCTACTCTGGCTCTTAATTACCGAACGCGCCCGTGCGATAAAACTTATCAATGCCACCGCCCCAGCCGCCGCTGCACCAATTGATTTATAGCACGTTATATATTATTTAACTATATCTGCGGCATGTAATCGCCCGGCCGCTTACTCCCAGCTTCCAGTGTGGAAAAAAAAGGCGAAACAAAACCAGTTACAAGCCGCTGGCATGTTATTTATAGCTCATTAATAATACTTATAAATGCAATTCTATAATTTAGAATAGAAAGCGCATTTTGTGCAATATAATGTATAAATAAAAGGCCGGCAAACAATTAACAGGTAACCTACAGGCGGCAGGTATTGTGAGTTGTGGAGGGATCCCAAAACATGTTCGCAAGTCACGCTGCGAAAGCACCGCAACACAGAAATATCTTCCTGTTTTAATCACACAATAAATCATCATTGCATGTTATGGCTTTTTATTGTTCGAGCTTGTGATCTGTGTGAAAACGAGTTCTAAATTCAATGGAAATTCAAATGAGCGGCTTTGCGGACGGAGATCAGAGCTGCTCTTCTATGCGCTTCTCAAGGGTTTTACGTGAGAGTCAGGTGCTAATCGGGGATATGATATGTTTGAGATGTCATAATGGTGTTCAGATTTACATTAATTAATAATAATGATTCCAGATTACTTTTAGAGGGTTTTTTTTGAGACAGATAATAGAAACCCCTAGTGAGATCTTTTAGAGCTATTCTCTGCGCTTCTCATAAGTTGTACTTAAGTGAAATATCAAGGACATTCTCCTATAAGATCTCACAAATCAGGTACTATCCAAAAATATCCATTTAGGAGTTTCTTAATATTAATTTTATTAAGAAACTCTAGTAAAACCTTTCACTTAGGTGAAAAGTGCTTTTCTGAGACTTGATATATTAAAAGGTTTCGATATTATTATAAATATAAATAAACCAATGTTACCAAAGTGATTGCCTATCACTCCAGAGTTTTTTATTAGCTAACCTTTAATAAAAAATTAGTAAAAACCTCTCTTTAGACTCTTTAGACAGTATTGAGACTCCTATGATTCAAGTAAAGTGCCAATCTGAGATATGACACTTCAAGATGTCATATTGGCAATATCAATTTAAATAAAGCGATTCCCGCTTACTAAGAGCTTTTTTTATTAGCACATCTATACTTGAGATCTGCATCGCAATTTCTTGATGCCATAATTAATTGATTTGCCGCTAGATAGTCTCTCTCTCTCGTCGCTGAGTTTCCCGTTTTGAGGAATGCATTCCGCCAGCCAACAAGTTGACCCTGGAACCCATCTGGTGATGGTACCCGTAATCTTACCCCGCCCTCGCAATCAAAACAGTTGGCTAATTAAACGAAAGCTTCCTCTGATCAAACATTGATTGTGCATTAAACTGCTGGCCAAACATAGGGCAGGCAAATATTCGGGCCAAACAAAGCGCTCGCTAGCCAACAATTGCGGACAAATTGTGGGTGAATTAGCGTCTCGGGCGGCACTCTGGGCACAAGTGCAAATATTTGTGAGGGCCCAACAATGACGAAAACGAGCTTCCTTCATTCGAATCTGAGTCAAAAATGTAACAGATTGCACTCGGCCACACCTACGTGGAAAATATAAAATCCAGCGAAAAGGAGGCTGGCCGGAGAGTCAACCCTCGGGGGCGGCCGGGCAGGAAGCAACTAATTTGAGCAACCCTTGTGGCCAGGCAAACACCTCAGCGCTGCGAATCGAACAAAGCCAAAGCTAAAACAGAAATTGGAGTTGACATGTGTATCCTTTTCATTAACTCGCGACGCCATCGCCAGCGCCGACAGGCGCAGTCGTCAGTCGTTAGTCGACAGGCTGTGTGTGGTTCTGGTTTTGGTCCTGCGGCCTATCCCATCCGAAATATCTTCTACAAGGGAACTTTCAACAAGTCACAGGGAGCTTACAGTTGTTTCAGCTATTTGATATCCTTTAAGGGATGTAGGAAATGGGAATATAATTGTTCCTTAAAGAAAAATCTTTTTTTAAGTTAGCATCCAAAAAATAAATATATATTACAAGTTTCTTTTAAAAAAAAGAATAATAAAATATATTTTAGAGAGAATTAATTAGTACAATCAATTTTGTACAACTTCGCTAGGGTCTAAAACATTTTTACGACTTATCAAAAAAATTTTAATCTCATTTTTTTATAATTCTAACAATACGATTTTATTGGATTTATTTCTTGAATACAAATGAAACACTTTTGCTGCTTAAAAATAGACTAAATTATTTCCTTTTACCTTCTTAAATATATTTCTTAAACACCCAAAATAAAACCCAAAGCCAATCAACCCAAAATACCCCTGAAAACACCCACTTGTTCAAAAAAAGAATCTGAAAAACCAAAAACTCAAAATTGAGTTGTAACAGGGCGAGTTGTAGCCAGTTGTTTCCAGGACTCGTCGTCGTCGTCGCCGAGCTCTGGGAGCTGTCAGCTCGAGCTGGCGAACTGATGCCCACTGACAGCCAGTGACACCCCCGCTTGGTCCTTCTTTAAAGTGTCCCGGGTGGGTGTGGGTGTGGGGGGGTATAGGCATTATTTGCCACAATATTTGACGACCGCAAATTTGATTGCATTTCATGGTTTAGTGGCGCGTAGGTACAACAAGCGAGCGAACCAACCACCACATTTATTAAAACATAATTCAAAAATTTCCAACCACCGACGAGCTCACACACACACAATGCCAGGTCGTTGTGATGTTTAAAAATTTGATTTAAGCACTTTAAATTGGATTATCCTGTAGGCAAATTTTCTTCTTCCGTTCATTCTTTCCTTTTTGACCGACGTAATTGCGACATTTGTGTGTGGGCTGTGGCTACGGATGTCTCTCAATAATGACAGGCCCTCCTGAGTCCTGAGTGGGAGTTTTTATCCCTCGTGGAGCGAGGAAAAAATATGGAGCGGAGGCACGCGGGCTAATAATGACACTTAGTATGCGGCATGCAACGTAACATCCGACCAGGCACGAGCCATCATCGTCGTCCTCGCCATCGCCGCATGCATTTAATTGCCAAAAATAAGACCGCCAAACAACAACAACAGCAGCAACAACAAAAAGCCAGTCGACAAAACCAGAGAAAAGCGTGTACAATGTGCACATATAGGGCGTCATTTTCCAAAGCACAAACAAAAACAGAAGCAACAACAGCAGCAGCAACAGCGGCAGCACACATAAAGTAACGCTCAAGTCGACCCAAATGCATGTGACACGCCAAAACAAAAGCTAAAAAAAAAGACCACACACACAAGATGGAAGGATAAAGGAGTGTTACGAATTAGGGATACCTGGTACTCAATTCAAAAGAGAGAGCTAAAAAAATCTTTAATTAAGTGAAAATTTATTGGCTATTTTAGAATGCTTTATTAGGTGAACAATTGTGAACAAGGAACAAATCAAACTATTTAATCTAGAATATTAAATACATATTTTGAAAAGGCCTTTCCTACGTAAGGAATAAGTACTTAGGAATTAAAGGCGAGTTTTTGAATAGAGGGAATATTCTACTTTCCTTGTGTCAATTTTAATCGTTCCAAAATAAGTAGTTTTACCAATACAAATAATTAATAATTAATTCAACAAGATATAATGGCACAATTATACAGTGACTTTGATCTTATGAATAAGCACTTGGAAATTATAAGTATTTTCCAGTATATTCTTCTATTTAAATAAAATAAGATATACCCCTCATTTACCAAGTATCTCAAAGAGGAAAATACAAGGAACAAGGAGCCCTGGCAAACGCGAATCCTCCACACGAGTCAATGAGGCGTCAAACTTGCTACGCGCCACGAAAGTTGTAAAATTTTACATGGCCCCCTGAAGAAACACACAGGTGCCACTCCTCCTCCTCCGCCTTCGCTTCCGCATCCCCAACCCCCTCGACTTCTCCTTCGAAAACACACACTCACACATGTGCGCTTAATTGCATAAGCCTTGGGGTAGCGGGTCGGGTTGGTTAGGAAACGTAAACCGAACGAAACTCATAAAAGCCAGCCGCAGAAATCAATAAAAGCAAGGTGGCGGCACCTGACTGAAAACCCCCCTGAGAACCCCATCTCCACTTTGTTTAAAGTTTAGAGAGAGAATGTTTTCCACACCAAGACACAGGCAGACAAACAGACAAAGGCACACGCATTATGGCCACATTTCACTCGGCAACCACAAATTGCAATTAACAATTGCCGCGATTTAATCGAGCAATCAAAAGCGTTTGTCATTTACCTGTCAATGCCAATTTTCAGTGATCCAAAGTGATTCTAATTATGCGATAGATAGCTGCCCAGATACGATAGATAAATGATGGCGACTACCTGGCGGGTTATTTTTTGACAGTTTCTTGTCAGATGCAGCTGCAAAGCTGCTAGATTGTTCGAGAGATAGTTGAAAGAATTAAATCCAGCCCGCAGTCTGGTTAGCCAAGATGATGGAACACGTGCGCATTCGTAATTAAAAGTTGTAGAATTTCTATACCCATTACCCCAGTGGCTGGAGTGTGGAATGTGAGGTGGCTAGAGGAAGAAAGTGCACAGGGAGAAAAAAGTATTTCATATAAAACATATTTAAATTAATAGATTTAAGGCCTGCTTAAATTACTTTCCTAAATTGATTTCAGTAATATTTTTATTTCAATAATATTTCAACATTAGGAAAACATTTTAATTAAAGAAGGATGTCCCTGCTAAATTTTCACTTGGGAATTATAAGCGATTTTTTGATAATTCTAAAATAGTTCCCTGTTCTCTCATTTTATTAAATTTTTTACTTTTTAAAATTGATGGGTTTTATAATACATATAAAATGGTAATTTAAAAACTAGAAAACTTGTCAATCAGGGAATCATTTGTATTATGAATAAGCACTTGGGAATTATAAATGCTTTTTAGAATATTGTATCTCTCTCCTTTTTTAAGATGCATTTTAAAGAATTATAAATTAGGTACTTTTATATAAGGTTGTCAAAAAAGTCTTGCGGTATTTTTATTGAATTTTCAATTGTTCATAAAATTGGTTATAATAATGCGATTTAAGTCAAATATGCGCCGTTTTGTTCGATGACGAGTTCCCAACGAGATGCCAACTTCATAATGCCCCTCTTATAGAAGCTCGCTTCCCTATTGGCAAAAAACTCGGAGAGCCAATTTTCACAGGACTCTCTTGTGGCCAACTTTCGACTACCAAGCTCGTTGCCATGGACAGAAATAGGTGGTAATCACTTGGTGCGAGATCCGGACTATACGGTGGATGCAAAAGAACCTCCCATCCGAGCTCCCGGAGCTTCTGGCGCGTCACCAAAGATGTGTGTGGCCTGGCGTTGTCCTGATGGAAGACAATTCGGCCTCTGTTGATCAAAGATTTCCTCTTCTGCATGAGTGCTGCATTTAAGCGGTCCAGTTGTTGGCAGTACAGGTCCAAATTGAGCGTTTGGCCATAGGGGAGCAGCTCATAGTGGATGATTCCCTGCCAATCCCACCAAACACACAGAGGAACCAATCCAGGCTTGGCCACCGTCTGGGCAGCTTCACCGCTTTTCGACCACGACCGTTTGCGCTTAACATTGTCGTAAGTGACCCACCTTTCATCGCCAGTAACCATCCGCTTCAAAAACGGGTCGATTTTGTTGCGATTCAGAAGCTATTCGCATGCATCCATACGGTCAAAAATGTTTTTTTGCGTCAAGTCGTGTGGCACCCATAGATCGAGCTTCTTTTGGAATCCAGGCTTCTTCAAATGGTTTATATCGGTTTGATGACTCATGCCCAGCTCTTGGCCGATGCTACGGCCGTTACTATGCCGGTATCTTTCGATCAATTCAGCGATTTTATCGCAATTTTCGACGACAGGCCTTCCGGACCGTGGCGCATCTTCGACCACCTCTGCACCAGAACGAAAACGTTGAAACCATCGTTGTGCGGTGGAAATGGAAACTGTATGGGGTCCATAAACTGCACAAATTTTATTGGCAGCATGAGATGCATTTTTGCCTTTATCGTAGTAGTACTGTAAAAAATGCCGTATTTTCTCTTCATTTTGCTCCATGTTTGCGACGCTATAACTCACGAACGACTAAAAACAAAAAACAATAAATCAAACACGTGTTAGCGCGTGAAAAGAGCTTTCCAAAAAGGTCTTGCGTGAACCGATGCGACGAATAATACTCGAACTGCGCGCTTGCAAAGACACCTATCGGAAATACCGCAAGACTTTTTTGACAACCTTATATTTTAACTCATGGTTTACCTAGGTAGCAGAAATTTCTGTTAGTATATCTCACAAATAAATTGCCAGCAATCGCATTCGGTCTTTGTTCAGTCTACAGACTTCATTCAATGCGGGAACAACAAGCCTGTAACTCCTTCTTAAGTAAGGGGGCTTTCATTTGCCATTAAAAAATCTCAGATGCCGCTAAGTCTAACCGGGATTTTCACTTTCAAGGAGACAACAGAAGGCGACTCTCTTTCATTTCGCGACCATTTGGCAGCATCAATAAACGCGATTTTTATGGCAGAGCCCTGTTAATTTCAGGCCAGGCTACAGTTGCGTGACCAATGGCACCAGGACTTTCCCTTCGTTTTGTAATGAAGACATTTTGGGCGGCGGAGCAGCCGGAAAAAAGGGTTGAAGGCCGGGCTAAATGAAGTCGAACGCGGCTTTGGGCAAATGAATTGGCCGTCGCCGTCGCCGCGTTTCGTTTCGTTTTGTTTCGGGCTTAGTGGGAATGTCTTCGACGAGGCATAAATTGCCCAAAACGAGGCTAAGGCTAAGGCTCATTTGGTTGGGGACCTTTCTGTCGAGTACCATATTTCTTTTGGCAGTTAAATGCGAGCGGCTCAAGTCCGGGCCAGAGACTAGCACACAATTGTTTTAATTTCGCTTATTGCGCTTTTCGCTCCGGCTTTAATATTTCAGGATTTGGCAAGCAGTTTGTGCTCCCGACATTTATTACGCATATCGTGCGTCGTGCGCCGCCCTACCCACCATCGCCAAGCCACTTCTCTATTAATGTTTAAGTGGCAGTGCGTCCCTTTAGGCAGCTCGACAAAACCCGCGCTTGTGCCTTTTTGCTTATATATATTTTTTTTGGTTGGCAGTAACACCAAGCGCAAGTCCTTTGTTGCTGTTTTTGATTTGCCTGAAAGCCTCTTCGCCAGGCTGAAGTCCCCGACAAGCTCATATTTTGTACGGCTGTGCGTCCCGGAATTCCCTTTTGCGTACGTGATCAAATCAACTTAAAAGGATAATATTTGCCGCCTTCTGTGTGCAAGTTCCAACTGCCTGGGCCTGATTGAGCCTGGCCTGGTAAGGCCAAAAGGGGACTTAAAGCTGCAATTTATTTACGAATTTATTCATATTCACACTTGCAAATGAGCTGAAAAGGGTTCCGAGCACTTAAAGTGGCCGTCAAGTAGGAAGTGTGAGAGGCGCAGAGAAGGGCTCAAATCGGAAATCAATGCGTATAGTTTGAGATTATATAGCGAGTTTTGAGATAAGGAAGCGAGTGTAAAGGATATCCTTTCCAACAGCGAATCTTATTTGAGATGGATTAAGTAAGGACTATGAGAAGCGCAGAGAGAGGCTTTGAGTAAATACTATGAGAAGCGCAGAGAGAGGTTTTAAATAAATACCATGAGAAGCGCAGAGAGAGGCTTTAATCGATATTCAATGCTTACAGAGTGAGTTTAACTTTATTTTCTCTACAGTAAGGAAGCAAAAAACTTTAAAACTCCTTTCCCAAAAAACCTTTCGCCTCGGCTAGCTGTCAGTTATCGGTTAGCGGATCGGTGGAATGGCAGAGATGCCCTCTTCCTCGACCCCTGGGCACATGTCACTCTAATCCGCCAGGACAATATTGAAAAGTAATAACCCACAGAAACAACACACAGAGACATTCACTTACTCACCCTAAACTGGCCCGCTTTGATGAGGGTGTCGCAAAGGGTAAACCGCAAGTTGAAAAAACATTCGACTATCTTTTTTGGACAGAGCGCGTATAACGACTTGAAATCCTTTTAATTCACGACAGGCGTAAGGATAAATACGGCAAGACAACAAGACCAAAAAAAAAAAAGAAAAAAAGAAAAAGGAGACCAAGAGACGAGAGCCGGCAAATGAATGAATGGATATCGAAGGAGAAAACGAGAAAAATTGGGCATGAAATGCCACTACGCAAAAGGGAAAACGTAGCGCAAAATAAGATCACGTAGCTGCCACCAGAGTCACAGTCAAAAGCAAGTCCAAAGTGCCCGAAGAGGAGATGTAGGTAGGTAGGCCCGCCAGAATGGAGCAAGTGAAGCGTTTTCCAGACAACCGACAGCAGCCCGGGATGCTGCCATGTGGAGTTTGCACAGAGAGTGGCTGCCTCAAGGCAAGCTGTAACGAGACGGGAGCCGGAGATGCACTGGGAATAAATGGGGACTATTTAAAGAGGAGAGAAGGATTTAGTAAAAATATATTACAAAATAAACAGAAGGTTAATAGTAATGATTATAATTATTTCCTTGAAGATAAAGTCTCAAAGGTACTGGAGAGACCTAAGGTTTAAATTTAACCTTATTATATTATGATAATCAATTTTCCCAGTGCTCAGATTAATGCTTAAATATATAAAGATTGCATCTACTTTTTCCCCAAGTGCACGGGCATCGGGTAAGTCAATTTTGACCGCGGGCTATTGCTTTAGCTGATGAGCAGGCGTCGTCTCAGATGAGGAGGAGGTGGACTCCATTCAGGGCACTGCAGTTGTATTGATTTCCTTTTTTGAATTTGGGCAAACGAGGGGCCAGAGTGGGAGTGGAGTTACGTGGCGATGGAGAGGTAGAGAGGTAACGAAGGGGGATTGGATCTTGAGATTGGAAAAAGCAGTTTAAAGTTTAAGTTTTATGGCCGGGTTTTATCCCGGCCGAGGTGGATGGCCAAGGGGTTGCCGGCTCTCAGTTGATCATGATAAATCAATGCGTGCAAAACGCACACGTACGCGAATACACCACTACACACGCACACGCACAACCACACACACACGCTCTAGCCGAAACGTGACGCAATTTACTGCCAGAACTTGACTTAAGTTCGGTCTAGAGAACGTCCCCCCAAAGTCCTGCCTAGCACCCTCAAGTCGGGGAGAGCACAACCCCGCAAGGATACGAATCGCTCGCTCGCTCGTTCCTCTTCCTTTTTTTTTAAGAATAACAGTAACAGTTATTTTTTTAAGGTTTAGCTTAAGCTTTTGTGTAAATAAACGACCACAGTCGTGCCGCCGTCTTCGTGGCCCACCCTCGAACAAAAAATATAAAAAAAGAAGAACGACCCGAAGCGATGGTAACTCCAATGGGCTTCGGGGTTCTTTCTCGTTTCGGGCAATTCATTCATTCAATTTACGCGACACCCCTTATTGGACGAGTGATGAGGAAAGTCCTCCACCTCCTCCACCGCCACCGCCGTCGCGTCGTTTTTGGGTAATTTATATAGCCTACAGTGGGCACTTCTTACAGGGGAAAACGAGATGATAAAAAAGAAACCATCGCTGAAAGTCACAATAAGTTAAAAACTAAAATATCTTGAAATATATTGAAAATTTCTAAAACCTACGATTTAAAAGCATTTTTCAGGAGTGCCTAAAAGAATGCAACAATATTCAAGGATGCCACAGATATTGCTGTGGACTTCAAATCACTTGAACAGCGATCCCCAATAATTTACAACGTTAAATCTTAAAAGGCACTTAAATGGCAAACAAAATACTACAAAACCCTTATTTTAGAAAAAGTTAAAAAAAATAACATAATTAAATACAAAAAAAATGAAAAAAAACGTATTACTTCAAATAAAAAATAAAAATATATGTCTAAATAATATATTTATTAAATGAATCTTAATATCTCAACAAAACCATAAAATCCCACGTGTTGTAATATTTATTTTAATACTAAACCAAGTTCTTTAAGGCCAGTCTCCACTGTGGTGCTCATAGAAGTGTGCTATATGGGTCGCAAATGCTTTAAAGTTGACTCGCGCCTTTCAAGTGCGCTTTTGACTTGCAACTTTGCCGAGTGGCATTTAAAGGCAGCAGCTCCTGAAATTGCTGTAGCTGCCGCTAATATTGCTGTTGCTGTTGCTGCTGCTGCTACTGTTGCACGTGTTACGCGCCACAATTGCGGCCACGTGTGTTTTGATTTGCAGCGAGCGCTTCCCACTAATGCCTGGACCTTTTCCGAGGTGGGCTTGGCGCTGGAACTGGGATTAGGATGAGGAGAGAGAGAGAGAGTGCCCTCCAGGCACATGATGCAGCATTAAATTGCCGCATTGTGTCTGCCAGGCGGGAGATTCCTTGCCTTTGCTCGCCAGGACTCGCCTTTTTTTGCGACTGGGTTGGGGCAGCATTTTTATTTGATTAGCTTAGCGCTAGAGTCCTGCGGCGACGTGTGGCCGATGGATTTGATGAACGGCTGCTGCCCAGGACTCTCGCACACTTGATTAGTTGGCCGCTGCCTTGGCTGCTTTTTAAGCTTAGCGCGCTGTCAAAATATTTTCAGTAATAAATTCTTTTTTAGCATTTGCGCCAAAGCCAAAGGACCAAAGCCAGAAATTGAAAGGAAATTGAATGGAACGGTTGAAAGAGAGAAAATACACATAAATTTAGTTTTGCTTAAGCGATTGTGATCCAGAAAGGGAAACGAAATGTGGAAGGACGGAAATTTAGTGACTCTTTTGGGAGGATATAGTGTGCTTTTGCTAACAATTGTAGTACCTTTAATTTAAGAAGAAAAAAATGCCAGAAAAAATCTACATACTGTGTAAAGACCACACAACAATGCTCCTAATAACACAAAAGTTATATCCTATATTTACATATTTTTAAGAGTGAATATATATTATTTATTAATTATTTTATTTGCATTTTGTAAAATTTTAGTTATGTCAAAAAGTATCTTATATATTGATTCAAAGGTCTCTAATTCCTAGTACTTTAACCTTAATCGAATCCACTTATCTTACAATAATACTAATCATTTGTAGTAAGTCTATAAATCAGTCTGTATTTAAAATTTATTAATTTTCTTTCATTGAGAAATCTGTGTTTTTATTGCAAGTACAAATTATTAAATTGCTTGTTAAATTGCCTTTAAATAGATTCAAAGGTCTGTGTTAGGACTATAAACTATAATTGAAACCACATCGGTTTAATCTTTCATATTATAAACAATAAATAATGCAGTGTTTAATGCAATGACTTGTAGTTCTTTAATTACAAATATTTATGGCAAGAGAAAATAGATCAAATCATACCTTAAGATTATAAATTCATATTATTATAATCATTTTTGGAAACCGGGAAACTTGTCCTATTAATAGTCTCTGAACTATTTTTTTATAAGCTTAATTTAGCTAGAAAATGGTAATTGATTTTAGTCAACAACCTACCGCAATCGCCAAGATCGTATTCAAATTATTTTGCCCTCTGACTCCGTCAACTTGACTCGGCTCGCCTCAAAAAATAATCATTTGTCAGACTCAATTGCCGGGTCAACGAACCGCCGGTGGCAACATTAGCCATAACAATAACACGAATATTTAAAAAATAGCAACAAAAAATAGAAAACAGCAAGTCACACAGAGCACACAGCACCCACGACATTCAAATTGACCAAAGTAAAACGGATTTTAAGCGCCATTTAATCAGCGCTTGCAGCTTAAGCTTTGTTTTTAATTTGTCTTGAAATTAGAATTTTAAATGATTTTCAAGTGTTCGGATGCCGGGCGGCTGCTGGCTGCTCACTCTCAGACACATATTCACATATTTTGCATATTCAGATGGCGGCCGGCGGCGGCGGCTCAGTGACGTCACTAGCATAATATAACCGAAAGGCACATGCACGTTAATTATACGCCATGTAGTACGGGGCGAATTATTAATTTCGTGTCTGCTCGCTGTCTGGGTCAGCAGAAAGAGCGGCTCCCCGCTTTCCGCTCCCGCTCAGCATAATTTAATTTTTGATGCACGACGTCGCTGAAAAGGCGGGAAAATGGAATTGAAATTCAAATTTCAGTTGCTCAGGGAAAGAGAGAAAAGAGCGCCGCCTCGTGGAAAATGGGAAAAATTTAAATACTCACACACACTCATAGTGGACTTTTCGCAACTTGCCACTTGGTGTGTGGTGTGGCGCAGCGCCATCTCGCTCGCACAGAGCGACGGCAACGCCAACTGGCCACTTAAACTATTCATTTATACAAATTAATTCAATTATGCGTATTACGTACGCGTTTGTAAAGCGCAGTCGCCGGCATCTCGACCAGTCTATAGGCAATACACTTGGGAAAATTGTTAAGATTATTAAGTACAAGTCGTCCTTGAGCTTAAAACCATTTACACTTGTTTAAGAAAATTTTTCCATAATCTCGAGGGGTTTTTAGTGCTTAAAGTGCTAGAACTTAAATTGCCTATTATTATATTTTCCTACAACATATATAAGCTTGTATATATAAGACTAGTCCAAATTTAATGTCAAATTATTATTACTGATATATAGAAGTGCCACAGACTATAACGACTTAAAATTATTTCAAACGGTATCTAAAATGATTCCATAAAATATTTACAGACCTAAAATTAAGAGAAAATAGTTTTCTTATGTATTATGTAGAATACATTTTGACTGCATTTCAAGTAATTTAAAATCTACACCGATTTCTAGGCATTCTTGATTCTTCCAAATGGTTTCTAGCAGCAGGAAATTATTGTAAATAAGTTCTAAACATTTTCGAAAGACTGGAAAAATGTGAACTAAAGCCGATTTTAAAGTAAATATTTCTTCCCACTTTCATTTCATCTACAATTTTATTCCCTGTGTAGCTGTTGGTCCCCAAGCCGCAGTCCCAGTTCCCTTTACAATTTCTGCTCGCGTACGAAATTTCACTTAAAGTTAATTGTTCAAGTTCAAGTTCAACGTAACATAATAATGCCCCACACACATACACACACTTTCGCGGCAGACTGTTGCATTTGCTCGAATGAACGGAGGGAGAGTGGGGAACGTGGCACAAAATTATAATAAATTATTATTCCTTTTCGTTTGATTTTTATGCAGATTTTTTAGGCGCTTTTCGCTGCCATGCCAGGCCAGGCCACTCGCTCGACGGCGGCGGCAGTTGTCGGCAGTTGCCAGTTGAATGTAGTCAGTGTTGCCTCCAGAGCCTCTGACTTGCAATTTGTTTGCGTTGCTGCTGTTGCTGCTGGGTTCATATTGCTGTTGCTGTTGCTCTTGGTGTTGCTGTTGCTGCGGGGAAACAGGAAGCTTTTTTTTGGTATTTAAATAGCCGGCTTTTGTGGCGATGTCTTGTTCAGCATTTGTCAATGGATTCCGGAGATGATCGGTTTGTGATTTATTTATCAGAGTTATTTAATCAGTGTAATGAGCTTAAAGGTGAGATTTTATTGAAAAAAATGTGGACGGAAGATGCAGGTAAATAGTGAGACTTTAAATATTTCTTGAGATTAATAAATATGTTTTTATTTGTATGCTGAAAATAATATAATTTCATATACAAATACCACTAAATAAAATGTGTTTTTATCTCATAATAAAAATGTAAGAAACTCCCCTCATTAATCTAAGGAAGTTCCCTGTGATTCTAGTAAATGCTCGACTTCCTGCCACTGGAATCTCGCTGAGTAAGTGGAACCTGCCAGGAGCTCTAGACAACTGCAAGACTGTTACCAGCAAAGTCCCGCAGGCTTTTGTCAGGCAATTTGAAAAGCGAAATGACGACGACAACAGCAACAGCCACTGCAACTTGCAGCAGCAACTTGCAGCAACATCAGCGGCGACAGCAGCAACATGGGCAACCTGCAACGTTGTAGGCCATTTGATTAACAAATGGCCAAACGCAAACGAAATTGATCGAAATTCGCCAAAGGAATACAAGACGGCCAATGAAACAGGGGGATCGCGGGTGGAGGAGGCTGGATGGCGGGGAGAAGGCCTAGAAAAGCCAAAGTAAATTATGGCAAACAAGTTTTGGCCGGCGGGCAACAATTTTGTCGCTGCTCCGGCCGAGCCGCATCTCGGCCAGAATCTCTGGGATGGGCCCCGGGAACAGCACTAAACATTCAGATAGAATCACTAGAACCTTGTCGATGTCGTCGTCGTTGTCGTTGTCGCCGCAGACGATGGAGAAGAGATTGCAGCAATTAACGCTAATTAAATGCGCTTCAGTTTATGTTTCATGTGGCGATATTTCAGTTGTCTAGCGCGATAATTAAATCGCTTGGATCCATTTGCATAACAAATTTGAGCGGCGCGCGGAGCTGAGCTTTTCATTTAATGCACTAAACGAAAAGGACTTTCTAAACAAATATCTAAAGCTATACATAATATTATGAGAATTATTATTAGAAGAATTGTATTAACCAGTAATTAACCAAGAACGGACTTACAGGTTTATATCTGAATTCATAAACTTAGAAAAAAAGAAAATCTTTATACAACAAATTCAAACGCAGTAAAATATTAATATATATATATATATATATATATTATGAGAAGAAATTGGAATTTAAACTATTTTTTTAATGTAAATAAATTAATAATAATAATTATAATATAGAAGTATCTTAATTTCTTTTGGGAAAAGTTCCTTTAGATCACACCTAAAAGTTTAAAACGTTTAAGTCATTTATCTTTCGGTATTATTTTCCAAAAAAGATATTAGGTATAAAAGATCTTCTGATAATTATTTAAAATAATATTTAGGAACCAATTTTAATATAATTTTCCGCTGGTCTTCAGCCCTTGATTAAATAAATGTAAGAAAGCCCGTCAGATACTTGGTCATATTTACAGGCAAAAGAAAACCCCTGAAAATTATTAATATAAACCGTAAAAAAAATCCCAAGAAATTGTAAATTTTTCAATAACATATTTAAAGTTTTCAAATATTTGAAGTTTAATTTTTCCAAGTGCTTTTCCTACCAGGGTGGCTTAATGTCCTCGGGCGTCCGAATTTGCCCGAAATGCAATTGCAGCTAAAAATGAGTTCAAGTCCGCGTCTGTCTGGCATTTGTTTGCCATTTGGTCACTGTCCCGCTCTGCCCGGATCCGGGTCTCTCTCGACTCCGGAGGCAGGGATGGGATCCACCCACTTTTCCTCGGTGGCTCAGCACAAATTTTCACTTTCACTTGGGCCGTCAGTTTTGCGCAGGCTAAAGGCGAAACTTTGTTGGCTGGCGCAACATCCTTTGCATACGGAAACAGCCGCACGACACATTGTCCTCCATTCAACTCTTCTGGCCCCGCCCAGTTTTCCCCACCGCCCCTCTGGTGGGGGGTACCAACCTGACCGAAATTCGAAATGGCGTGCACGAGCGAGACGGCAGCTGTGGCGACGTCATCATCGTCGACGCTCCGAACGCCGGCTGCATTCCAAAGATGGATTTTAATATTCTGCATGTGTGGAAAGGTCGCTGTCCGCTTCCCGGTACACGGACTTTCCCACTTGCCTGTGTTATCCTTTCTGGGACGTCGACGCCGCCGCTCCTCGTTTTTTGTTTTACTCTTTTTTTTTTTTTGCTTCCACCACGACCACGTCACCTTGATTTTGTCTGGCAATGACCATGAATATATAGATATGCCAGCGATAGAGCCAGAGCCCGAGCTCTTCGGCCGTGTTTAGCCCACTTTGCATTGGCATAAAGTTGAGTTCAGTTCGAGTTCGGTTGGGTTGAGGCTTGCATAGGAAATTGTAAGAGGCATTCGACTTCAGTAGCTTTTGAAATATATTAAATTTTTGTGGATTTGTATCTTATACAAGTTTTCCAGACAAGAGGCAGAAAGTAAAATGGGATGAGGGAATTTGGGAACTCTTTATGGCAAGTTTTACTTATTTAGGTTTTAATTTAAAATCAAATAAATAAAATAATACATTGTTTATATAATTATATATACTTAAGAGCTTTTAAATTACTTTCAATACTTTGTACACTATTAAAAATATAATATATATATAAAAACCTTCTTGGGAACTCGGGATCAAGCGGACTTGACCTACAAAATTTAACAATTTTTGAATCTAAACTAACTTTAAACTATCAGCGATAAGTCGATGGATTTGCCCTTATAAATAAGAAGAATATGATTATATATACAGTTTTGCAGAATTTGTAATAATATAATACCATACTATACACATATTATATATATTAAAAACGTATTAAAAACGTTAAAAATATTTATGTACTATTTTATAAACATATTATTTAAACACATTTAAGTAATTATGCCACTTTTAGCTTCTTGATTTTCCATTTACCTTACTATTTATAAAGCAAAATAAAATTCGTTAGTAACAACACTAAATATAATCCTAACTTAACAGCCTAGTAAGTTAAAATGCCTTAAACAACTTATTAATAATAAACCCAAAAACCCACAAAATATTTACCACCCATTTACAAATTAAGTTCTCTTACTCTCACCAGCCATGCTTTAAGCCGGCAAATTGGATGAAATACTTTAAATAATGAGTTATGCAGACAACTGTGAAGTTATTTTTTGAAGCTCTCTCTCTGAGCCTGAGCCACAATGATGCTCGACTGGCTGCTGGGTCAATTTGTCGCAGTAAGTACACAAATTTGAAATGCCGAGAAATATGGAAACAAAAGCCACAAAACCGGGCAAAACAGGACATGGCCACACAATAAGAATGAGGCGAAGCGGAAAAAGCTCGAAATTAAAGTTAAACGCTCCAAGGATGCACGACTGGAGACAGGATAGACAGTGGCCACTGGACAATGGCCAGGACGAGACAATGGAACTTAATATATGGAAGATATAATAACTTCCGGTAATTTCAATTTTACGAGACGAGCGATGGAGATGTCAGGCCGGGCTTTGTTCAAGGAGCTGCTGCTCCTATACCCGGAGTCCATATATCATAGTCCTGGGACTTAGGGGAAGTGGGAGAACTCAGCAGCGGAGGACTCTTGGCCAGCCTGACCATAAACTCCCAGATAAGGGCATAGGCAAATGAAATGTGTAACGTTTCCGAGTTTGAAAAGCGTGAAAAATTTCGCCAGAAAAGAACTTGGAAAAAAATATTTGAGAGGAAAACTGCACATGTTCTTCAGGCTAGCTGGCGGGGGCATGACGAAAAGCCAGGTCGATGCCTGTCAGTGGCAAGTCAACTTGGCCGAGTCATTTTTTCCATCCGCTCATTCGTAGAGCTTCTGCCACGACACTAAGAAGCAATAAACCTAAAGGGAAATGTAATAAACGAGGAAATCTTGTACGTGACCGACCGCATCGGGGTTGGGACCCTGGTTCCCAGTTACCAAGCTGCTGGGGGTTGGCAAATGGACTTTGTGCCAGCGAAAACCAAAACAAAAGTGGGAAACGGAAGCATTTTAAAGCGTACCGAAAACGAAAATTCAAAAAAACTGAACACCCAAAAGGCAGAGGAACAAAAAAATAAAGAAGAAACGTATTCCTAATCGATAGCGTGTGTGTGCGTGGCCGGCACAGCCGACACACACAGGGGGATAAAAAATAAGGAGCAGTGCCAGAAGAAATCCCCACTACTTAGGCACAATTTGGATGGTTATGGCCCACCAGAGACCAAAATCGATTTCAGCCAAACGTTTGGGCTTCTGCCTCGAATTCTACGAATGATTTTCAGTTGGGTTTTGTATTTTTTACAATTTTTTATGGAAGGTATTTATAGTTTTTAAGGGGTATATGGTATTTAGGAATAGGTTTCCGTTACAGGAAATTTTCTATAACTTTTTTGATAAATTTCGTATCATTCAATGAAAAGCTGAAACCTGCATTTTATGGGGATAATTAATTTAAACGCACAAATTTAAATAATATAAACAATATAAAAAAAACCATTGATTAAAATTATTTTATAAAATTTTAATTTTAATTATTTCAAGTATGTTAAGTATTTCTTTATAAGAACTAGGTATCCCCATGCCTAAACCCATCCTTCCCACTTTTTTCCCTGCCATTCTTGGCCATCATCGCTGATAAGACAAAAGCCAAGTTAGCCAGGAGTTAGCCGGTCTTACGTGGAAATCAAAATCAAAACACAACCTGAAGCTGAAGGCTTGCTCGGCCATATGGCAGCTGACCAGGCTAAAAGCTGAGAGCCTCTCGGCCTTAACTGTGATTTCTTTTTAATGGCGTGACACTAGACAAGAGACCGGCCAAATCGGAGACATCGGGTTCCGCCAGCAACAAGGCTTAATTACTCAGCTGGAAATCGTTCATCGCTCGTGGACCAAAGCCAAGACCGAGTGGCGATCTCCGGGAACACCCAGGCAGGATCCGAGCCAATTGGTGCTGATGCGGCCGCCGAGATTTGCATGGGAGCCCCTCCAGTAAAAACGAAATCCATTCCAGCGACATTATACGGTCATAAAAATTGTAGCCGCGCTGCCCGGCTCTCTGGCTAAATTGTCATAAGGCGATTTGTACAATGGCTTTCATTAAATTGAAGCGCATTTTTAATAAAGCGTAAAAAAAGCAGAAGCAGAAAACTTTGCTTGGGGGAAAATATAAAAAAAGACGGAAGAAAAGCGCGGGGGAGCGGTGCTTAGCTGCCGCGACAATTTTAATTTAATGATGCGGACTTAGTCCTTGTAATGGCCAGTCCGCGTGTCCTTTGCGCTACGTTTGTTAAATTAACAGCCGCGTTTGTCATTTCGAAAAAAAAAAAAGCGACACAGAAATGGGGGAAAAAGCGAAACAGAAATCGACGAGGCAACATAAAAATAATAAAAAAAGAAACAAATAAAAGCATATGGACTCGAAGTTGGGACAACTGCGAATTAATTTAAATGATTTTTATGATGTCATTGCGGAACTGAGACGATTTCGTGGCGCCTCCCCCAAACACAGTGCGAGTACGAGTGTATGTCTTTTTTTTCTCATTTTTTTTATGTTAGTAAAAATCCCGAAAAACAAACTCCTAACTGGCCGGGCTTGCCCTTTGGCTGCCTGGCTGCTGAAGTAGCTACGAGCGGTAACGAAATTCACGGTAGGAGATAAAAATGTAGCAAATCGAAGCAACGATCAACAACCGGAGGTGATGAGCTGCGAGCCGGAGAGGATGCCGAACGGAGGACCGCATCGAAAAGCGCGACGCCAGGGATTTTGCCTCGGTTTCGGGCCTCGCGCGAGTTGGCTTCAAGTCGGCTGCAGTTGGCCAAAAGAGTCGAACCAAGCAATTGGATGTGCCGGCTGCCGGGGGGCCAGTTGGGTAAAATCATCTTAAGTTGAATGCTCTTTTGAATAAGCTCCTCTGTACACAAATAAAAATATTAAAAATTAAATTATAACTTAAGGCAGTGTTTGCTTTTTGGCTAATGCAACTTGGTTAGATTTTAGACCTTTAAAAAGTTTAAAATTATTTGTACAACGAGAAATGATACTTCATTACTTAAATGTTATATTTATATAAAATTTAAATTTTATATAAAATTCTGTAAAAATTCCCTTTCTGTAATAAACTTTTATAAAAAAGTACCTTAGACCCTCACTTAGAGTATTCCCTTCTCAGAGGTCTGCGAAGCGAACGAAACTGAGACAAATGTGATAACCACGCAGCGATACGAGTACTCGTACGCCAGACTCCACCGAAGCCTCCTCTTTCTCCCAAGTCTCGTCTTCCAGCGTCCGAAAGACACGACGACAACAACAACTTGGTCAGAAGAATTGGCAGGGAGGTTGGGAAACTTCATGCACGGCTCAGAGGGGAATTTATTGTCGATTTGGCGAGGTGTATCGACAACGCAACTGCTACTGGGCACACACGGACCCTGAATGCAGAATTCAGAATGGAGAATCAAGAACGGAGAACGGAGAATCCAGAATGCAGGGGCGCTCCTGCAGCCCGATATCGCCCAATGCCAATCTGCATCCGCAGATTCCGGGCGAAAAAAAGAAGCAACAGCAGCAGCCTTGTGCTGAGGTTTTAATTTGTACGATGCTTCGTGGCTGGTGAAGATTCTGGACACGGAAAGAAATGTATATGTATATTATTTTTTAATTCTTAATAATTGGTTTAAATTTGGTTAAGCTGGGAACCTTTGTCTATAATTAACACCAAGTAAGGTTTTATTGTCATTATTATTGTGAAGCTCCAATCTTGAAGTTTAAAGCCTAAGATAAATGGATTCCGTCTGTATCTCTCGAACTTAACATGTTAATAAGTAAACGTATTGATTATTATTAAATATAATTTTTTCCAAGTGCACTTAGTGCTGCTCAGGTAAGCCAAGGTGATGAGATGAAGTTGGTGGCTGCATTTTGTGCCCGGCCTGCGCACAAGTTGCCTGATGTGCCCACTGATAAGCGGACCGATGGACCCTGGACTATGGGTCTCGAGCCCAGTTAAAGGGGCTCCCGGCATGATAAAGCCCCCCGAAAAGTGTGGATTATTTCATTTTGCTACGTTTTGTAGCCGCCTGCTGGTGTCCCCTCCTCTGGGAGGCTCTCTCTGCGGCTTCTGATGCTGCGGCTGCTGCTGCCGCTTCGGCTGTTGTTTTGCGGGTAATGAATAAATTTGCGCAATTTGTTAAGTGAATTCCTTTGTAGCGCGATTTTTTACGAGTTCGTTCGGCTCTCGCTCTGTGGCGCTTTGATTTCGCGAGGTGAGGACGCTGAGGAGATTGTGGGTAGGTGTGGAGAATGCAGCATAGAATGTGGCATAGCTAATAGAGAATATATCTAAAGGGGTATCTGGAAACCAATAGAAACAAATTTTTTTATAATAAATAATTATGTTTACAGTGTTTCTTGCCTCAATAATAAGTTTTAAAAATACTCAAGTGCTTATCCCTTAACATTTCCTTAATTTCCGACTGGCATATCGTTTCTCCGTTGCTCGTATGGCAAGACATTTATGGCACCTCCTCAACTTCCCCCTTGGCGATGGCAAAGGCATTTAAATGCATTTCCTAATCACACACAACCTCACCACACACACTCAAGACTTAACCCTTTGCTGGCATTTCCCATAAAATCTCGGCACTTCCGCTTCCCAACAAGAATACCGGTACACGATATAGGAGAACCCAGAAGGGACACAGGAGGGGTTGCTTGGGTTGTAGTGTTGCATCGAATGCTCTTCCTGCAACAATTTCCGCTTTGCTCTCTGGCTGCCGGCAAAGTCTAACAAATTCAAATTAGAAAATCCCAACATAAATATCTATGCATTCTCGCCGCCCCTCGGAGCCCTCTTGGTCCTCGCTTGATAGTTCGCCGTCTGAACAATAGATGTCGCCGGGCTGTGATTGCAGCTCCTGTGCATATGCGAAGGGTTGCAAAATGCACCCTCATGTGTGTGTGGCTCGATATGAGTGCTTGTGTGTCGTGTCTGATTTTTGTTGGAATTCAAAAGATTTACAAATACTTGTGCAGTCCTTTGGCAGTTGCACTTAAGCAGGATCCTCTTGCCTCTTGAAGGAAGCGACCCACTCCTTGAGTGCAACCCCCGGGGAGCTGTGCTCTCTCTCACATCTCGAACCTCGCGCTGAACCAATAAAAATGTTCGCCCAAAGTCGGGGGTTTTTAAAGCCCAGATACTTGTCGTCAGCACAAAATTTTTCACCTCTTCACTGGCTGTACGTACTCCTTGTTATCCTTTTGGTCTTTCGCTGTTCCCTGTTCTTTTTTTTTGCTTTTTACTTTTACAGCACCCCAGCGTCTTGTCAGACCGAAATGTTTGTTTTGTTGTGTCCTCAACTGTATTTGTCTTTGCGTTTTTTTCCTCCTCCGGTTTTACATTGCTCGATTTTTGTTTATTTCGCTGACGAGGCAAAAGCGGCGAACGCCACGGAAAATTGTCAATATAGCGCAGGATGGAACGAAGGAGTCAGCGGCGGCATAAAAATATACAAAAAATACAAGGCAAGGTTGCCAGTAACGACTGTGAAATTACCTACTTAAAATCTGAATGGATCTTGGAATATATCAAAAAATATATATATTACTTAAACCTTATAGCAGAATTGCTCTACCTTGCCCTCTTAACTTTCCTTAGTATTTCTACAAAGATTCAAGACTTATCAGTTAGTATTACAAATTTAAATAGCATTCCCTTAAATCAGAGCTGCTCACACAGAGCACCCAGGGTCTCTTGGCAATTTGCCTTTCCCCAAAGAAAACGCCAAAGTTAACCAAAGTGGCGAACCTGAGGTGCAATGTCCGAGTACCTCTGCCTTAAATACTTTATACCCTCAAACTCCACAAATTACACGGTACAAAAATCACGCATACAAGCAAACAGGAGCCAAAGGACGCACCCACATTACGAGACACTGTGGATATTTTATGAGTGGGTTGTCCTGGGTGGCTCAGTCGCATCGAAGGGTTAACAATGGCGTTCCTCTGTCCAGCTTTTCCACTGCTGATGCGGCTGCCTCTTCTGCTGTCATATGCAAAAAAAAAGCGAGAGGAACAAGAAAAAAAGAAAACCGGGAATCGGGAAATGGAAAATCCAGTTGAGAGAAGGGGGAAGGCAGAGGGTTAAGGGCGACAGCAAGGACAGCCGGCAAGCAACACTTTTGATAACATTTTATTACAACGTACTCGTAGGTGTGATTTTTATGGTTTTGCTATGCTCAACGGATTTTTTTACAGCTTCTTCCCCACTCTCCTGTTATTGCTGTTGTTGTTTATGCTGATTGCGTGGGTTAAAAAAAGGACAAAGGGTTGAACTTGATTGCAGTAGGGTTAAAGGATGGGTTAAGGGACAAGCGGTTGATAAGAATCGTTCATTGAGTGAAATTAAAGTGATTTCCGCAAACGGCAAGGCTAAAATGGTTTTATGGTCAAGATGAAGAAAATATCAATAAAAGCAATCAATTCAGTGCCATAAAATCATTATCATAATTTTGTAAATACAGAAAAATTACCAGCTAACGAAGTGTACAAATATTTATTATAAAAAAAATACTTCCTTAATTTTACTAACAAATATAACCCCTCTTTCTAGCATTCTTCTTAATATAAACCTTAAGAAAAATCAATTTATAATATAAAGAAAGAATATATTGTTAAACGAAATCCTTACCAATATCCCAGCAAAAAATAATGTCTTTTTAATATTTCTTGATTGATAAATTACATAATTTCCGTACAAATTCCTCATTAATTCGGTTGACTGACAAAATATACGTTTCTTTGGCTAATTGGACAAACAATTGGCCAGTAAATCAACCGACAAGCTCTTCCATGTCAACAGTTAATTTTTCTCGTCGTCGCCATGTAATTGCAAATATCCATGATACGATATGATACTGTTTTCTATAAGAGGAATTCTCTGTTTGATATTAATATTTATATCAATATGAATTTTACGGCTTTTCACCCAACAACAAACAATGCAGCAGCAAACAAAGGCGCAACACCAAAACTGAATTATTCATGTGCCTAACGAATAAAAACCGAAATAAATTATAAGAAACACGGCCGAACAGCGGCGGCGGCGGCAGCAACAACAACTAATTATTCATTTAATACTGTACGAGATTTGCACATTAAAAGTATAAAAAAGAGCCTGACCAAATGCGCCCCAGCATCGGTGGTCCCTCTCTAGTTTAGTGGGTCAAGAAATCCAGTTTATTAACATTCAAATTAATACATACAAATGACGTCTCTGCGTTTATGGTGCATAATAAATAGCCGACGACAGAGAGAGAGCGCGCTGACTGGCGCTAATATGCTGCCGGACCAAGGACCAAACAAAAAAATAAGGCGGAAAACGGGAGCATTAGCATAAAATTAGAATTTGTAATTGCGGCGGCGCAACAGGCTCGAGTTTGAGTTCGAGTTCCGAGGGATGCCTGCCCCTGTGCGGCATGCGCCGCTTAATTAAAATGCAACCTCGGCTAGACAGAGTCGCTCCCCGACAAGGAAGCGCCTGCGCAAAAGGACAACGCGCCCAGCTCAGCTTTTGAATTATTCAAATGGCAGTCACAGTGGCTGTGGCTCTGCGCATAGCCTTTTTGGCGTGTTGACTTTTTGATTATGCGCATAATTTTTGGGCCAGAGAGCCCAATGTTATGACAGGCGCGAGGATGCGGCCGAGGGACAATAATTAAGTCATGGCAATTTGTGACGGAGCAGGTTGCTGCCACAGATGTTAATTTTTACCATAAACATATCGAGAATCTGTCGAAAACAAGGGGGTCTTTTTGAAACAGGATTTGTGTGCGGTATGAATTTTGTACAAATATAATAAATTTCATTTAATATAAAGTGCAAAAAGTGATTAAAATTGCGTTAAACTTATTGACTGCTTTGATTTTAAGAAATATTCTAATTGGAAGTCAATTAAAGTAATGCAAATTCAATAAATAAATACTGTATATATTATTGTAAAATAAAATGTAAAGGGTATTAGTTGAATTAAGTTGAATAATTAAAATTAATACGTTTAGGATTTATTTACTTATATTTTAATATTATTTCTAAAGTGCAGACGACTTTCCGTATCCTTATTAACAGAAGCATTCATGTAATGTCTTTTGCTTTTTTTTATTTTATAAAATTAATATTCAATAAACAATAATTTATTACAAATTCACTGTTATTTAATTTTTTAACATCATTTTTAACATGGCAATGCAATTATTTCTCAATATAAAACGGGCAACCACAAGGAAATAAATTAATAATTAAATATCAAATTCTACCTACTTATAATATATTACTTCAATTTAATGTTTTAAAATATTTCAAATAAATACAGGTATCGCTTTAAAACAGCTACTTTACCCTCTCCCAATCGATATCGTATGGAACAATATAAATTTAGTATCTCGCCGACAAAGCAATTCCAAGACCCCGAAATTTCCCCTTTGGCTAAAGCCAGAAAATCGAATCAGCATTCGATGGGGCTACTCCGCCTTCCGTAGCCGTCGCCGTCGCTGCCACTGATTCGATTTCCATGCAATTTTTGAATGAAAGTGCGGGAAATGTCATCCATAAACTATGCCGCCAGGTAAAAGGGTGCCACTCAGCCACTCCAAGCCCATACCCGATCCACTGGAGCGTTTCTCCAGTGAAATGGAACTAAGCCCGAGCGCTTGTCGCACACGGCGGCGGCGGCGGTGGCATTTGCATGTGTAAAGTCATAAATAACGAGACAACATAACACTTAAAGCACAGAGACACAAAGACAGAGACACCGAGCGAGCGAGCTCCTCTCCCACAGGACTCGCAGGACCGCTCGCTATCGAGATGCGATATATGACAGGAGTCCCGAAAATGCATGAGCTACGACGAGCAGGAGACCTTGTTTGGAGCCCCGGTCCCGGACCCGAGCTTATCAACTGCAAAATAAAAAGAATTTATTTCTGTTAGGAACTTTGCTCGCGGGTTATGCAAAAATTTGCAAAAAGGGTGAATAGATATGGCGGAGCGAGGAGCTGGAGCCCGGCATAAATAAAAATAAGTAACGAGCTCCACACAAATTGATAAAACAGTGAAAGAAAATTGCCGCAAAAACACACACACAGACAACAACCAGGACCAGGACCAGCCGGTATCATAAAAAGGAATGAGATTCTGAGGTGGCATTTTCAGTTTTGTCCAAATCAAAAAGAGAGCAAAGCGAAATAAAATATTGAACAAAAGCGTACGGTGGAAAAATGTTTGAAATTGAATTTGATAAGAATAAAGGGAAAACAAAAAAACAGGTGACTGGTTAAAACGGAATTAGTTATAAATTGTGAATATGAAACAATATAAAGGAATACTTTATAGATTGTGAAAAAGAGAATTGTAATTACAAGTGTCCGGAAATAAATAAATCTCAGAGCATTAGATAAAGAGGTTTATTTTAAATTAATTCAACAAATATTGTAATGAATATATTCTTTAATAATAAGTAGTATTTAAAAAATAAGTATGATTAATCTGGAAATTTATTTTGTTTTATTTTTATGCATATTTTTTATAAATAAAATGTTTTAAAAAGCTATTTATCTTAATTATACCATTAAGTATTTTATTTTACCATTACGAGAAGAAGGAAATTTTAAATAATTAATCGCAAGATTGCTACAAAAACTATTTCCTCTACTTACGAAAATCCCTAACATCCTATTACTTTTAAGTACAGTCTGCAACATAACACCAAAATTATAAGGTTCATTTTTCCCATTCTCATCGACTTAAGAACTTGAAGAAATGCGAATGGGTTAAACATCTATTTTGCATACCCTTGCAGCCCAAAACAGTAGCGAAATAAAAAACTGTTCCAAACTGCCCCCGGTAAAATAATGAAAAATTGAAAAAAGCCAGCCGAAAATGGAATTTGGGAAATATAGAAAATTCGCTACAATGGTACAGTTCCCAGTTCCCGGTTCCGTTCGCCACGACAGGGGAAATAAATTAAATTTTCTAAACGATTGTGTGTGGCGGAGCACCCAAGGCAGAACCCAAAATAACAACACATTCATCCGAGTTCGACGGCCTGGCCGGGCAGGTTCACAATGGGATTTGCATACGCGAAAATTGTGACATGCAGCGAAAAGGAAAATTTCTTTTCACTTTTTTTCCTTCTTAGCTTGGAGAGTGTGTGTGTCTCGAATTACGCAATAATCGCGATAGAGGTAGGGAAATGAGTTTTGCATAAATTAAAAATTAGCAAGGAGGGCGAAGGGTGCACCCTTTTTTCACTACCTACAGCAGTCAAAGGTGACGCATTTATGCATAAATTAAGGATCAATACCGCGAGCCTACTCCTTTCCGGAGGGAAAATTTGCATTACAAAAGGCCAAAGGCCGAGACCGAGACCTTTGCCAAAAAAGTAGGAAAATCGTCAAAGGGGTTTGCGAAAAAGACGCGAGTTTCCTTTCTTGCGATATATAATAATGGGTTGTCCATTAGGACGAAAGGAGCAAGTTCCGGAGCCCGGCTGTTGACGTTGCCTGGCAAAACAGAGCAACCAGAAGGAACAACCCCTGGAACAGATTAGCGCTGAACCCAAGGAACCCGAGATCGCGACCCCGGTGCTATGTCTCGATCTTGATCTCGATCCTCTTACTTCTACTCCGACTCGCCTTTGATGTCACATTTTGTGTTATTTATTTGAGGCGGCATTTGATTTGCATGAGAATGAGGAAAATTGATATTTGGTCGGGCAACCTTCGCCTCCGGTTGTCTGCGGAGCGTCTTCTTCAGGACGCACGTGTTGTCCTGAACCGAAAAAACCGAAAAAAAGGGGTGCGGTCTTTAGGGGTTGCTCATCGTCGTCCTCCGTCCGATCGCGATCACACATTGTGAAAATTATGCAGATGAGGGAACCTTTTTTGCGCAAGCGGAAGAAGATGAGTATTCAAATGGGTTGACAGAGCATCTTCCCCTGAAGAAGAAGGGTTGATATTCCTTGGTAGGTAAGGTAATTTGCATCGCCAGAAGATAGGGCTAGACGGCGTCTAATGGGATGACATCTGTGTGCGCCCAAGGGTGTTTCGCCTCTCTCTGCTGCTTTGCTGCTTTTTGCTTTCCTGCTTTTTGCATACTATTTAATTTTCCCAGGACCCTGGATAAGGAGATTTTTCTTTCCCATGGAAATCTGTGTGTGCTCGTCCTAAGCACAAAAGACAATATTGATCGTCTATTGAAGATGCAATCAACTATGTAAGAAGATCGAAACCCTTTTTGCATGCCATAAAAAATAAATTCAAAGTAATGTGAAATTTGAATGCGCCAAAATCTTTAGGAGCGAAGAGAAGGAGAAGATGATCAAGGGGTGTTTCAAATTGACAGATACTTTTGGCAAAAGATGATCATCATGATCGGGCTGGGAATTTTGCAAGGGAGATGGGTTTGGATTCTTGTAACGTACTTTTACAGAGTTTTTTGGGATAAATATTAAGTTATGTGATGTTTGTATTGATTAGACTAGTTGTTAAATATTTTTGTGGTTAATTTAAAGCTAATATATATTTTACAGGGAAAGTATATTGCCAAAAAATATACATTTTAGTTTAATTAAATCTAAAGGAATCAAGTTATGCAAATACTTTAGGAACTATATAATTAAAAAGCTAGAACATATCTTTTTTTTAAGTTACCATACATTTTTAACAGATAAATCCAGAGTATTTTATTGTGCAATATTTATTTAAATAGGTAAACAATAAGAAACCATAATCATAAGCATTTTTTGAGATTTCCTATTTTTTCCTTAGACATTTCTCACGCTCAAAAATCAAAGCTGGCAGTCTGAAGCAAAAGGAAGGGTTACGAAGCAACCCCTGTTTTTGTAGACAACGCCCCCGCCTGCCAAGTTAAACAATGAAACACAAAGGCAAATAATAATTTAAAAGGTTTTGTTGACGTTTCGAACTGTTGTTGACTTTTGCCGCGCGCGAACAAAACAGCAACACAACTCAGAAATCAAACAGCAGACACAGAACTCAAACTGCAAGTGGCTGCGGATTGGGGTGAGGATGAGGTTCAAGGATTGCGGATGAACCGGGGAGGTGGGAGTTCGGAGTTCGCCTCATTCATTATGATTATTTGCGGTGAAATTTGCGGGGCTCTCTTATTTGATACGGGAAGGATTAAAATTAAGCGAAAACTTTTCGTGAAAAGCCCTTTGTTGATTAACTTTTCATTTGATTTATTAAGGCAAATAAACACAGCGGCTGCGGCACAGCTTAATGCGTACTTGGGGGTCATGAACTCAGCCAGGTTGTGACTCAAGTGACTCACGGACTCAGATCTTGCTGTCTGACCAACAGACTCATCCGCATCCGCATCCAGAGACTCCAGAGATCCACATCCCAAAACCAAGTGCTTAGCGCGTTAAAAGTCGCGTAGTAATTTAACGACGACGACGTGTTGTTGGCACACGCAGATTGCTATCTGCCAGATACAGATACAGAGGCCCCAACTGCCGGCAAAAAAAAAAAATAAACAGAACTCTGTGCGGGTGTTGCTTTGATGGCCCCATCAACAATTAGCAGCGGCCTACACTGGCCAGCAAACAAGGGATTTAAGTCTACAAAATCTAACAAAAGTAAGCTATTTTTTTTGAATATTTTTATATAGAATTTTTAAGAAAACTGTTCAGAATTTAAGAAAATAAAATACTTGCTTTAAGACCCACTTATGTGCTGATCAATATGTGGCTTAAGACGAGGGCATTGCCTTTGCCATAAGGGATCCAGCAGGGATAGCATCATCTTTCTCTGTCTGGCCCCCATACATAGGTGGGTGTCTCCCGTACGCACCCAGAAAGGTGTAAATCATGATCATGTCAATCAGCGGATCGGCCAATCCTTATAGCGCGCGCGCACACCTCTCTCGATCCAGCACAGAAATTCACTTTTCATTCAAGAAAAGGCGAGTTAAGGGGAACAAAAACTGTTGCAATTGTCGCGCCTACTTGAAGACGAAGATGAAACCAGACGACGGCCACGAAATGCGATCGTTTTGGTCGAGAAAAAATAAAAATGAAAACAAAAGCCTGGCTTAATGATATCCGCTGAGGCTGAGTCAAAGGCTCGTGGGCTGTTTGACACTGAAATAAATTATGAAAATAGTTAGGGTTTGTTAAATATATATTTTAGAATATTTTTTTCTACCAAAAAGAGTTTAAGAAATATGATAAAATAATCATTAAAATAATTAATCAATGAGCTCAAGTCACAGTAATACCTAGATTATAAAAAGAGGAATACATTTAATTTAAGTTACCCTTAAAGAATATTCCCTTCACTTATCATTAATACAAAAAATATGCTAGTTCTCATGACAAACATACAATTTTATAAACAAATTCCATGAATTAAAATCTGTGATAAAATCTATATAAAATATCCCAGGTCAAAGTAAGCTACATCTCTAAGCATATCACATCCAATAAAATCTTATTTTCCACCGTGCACAGACTCTCCTGCTGCCTGCCTGCTGGCTTCTTTTAAACAATTTCTTCTTTTTATTTTTTGTGAATGAATGCCAGACGGCAAAGAAGTTGTAATGATCATCGTCATGACGGCGATCCATTCATGAAGCTCGCCCTGATTTTTCTTGGGTCCCAACTGTGTGTGGTGCCTGTTGAGGCTGTAATCAGTCCACGCAATAAAAAAAATGTTTGCAAGCCCGACTTGATTCTTTTTTTATTGGCTTGTTTTTGGGGGCCTTTATATTGTGTGTGTGTTGGCTGTATGGCTGCTTTGAAGTTTTGCCTTTTTGACACATTTCGAGGTGTGTTTTGCCGCGATCTCGTATATATAGCTTTAGCTATAGCTTTTCCTGCGTGGCAGTCAGTCAGTCAGTCAACAATGTCTGCTGGGGCTGTCGAAGTCTGGAGCCCAGCCCCGAAAGCTGTCAATTAAATTAATTATTATTTCTGCGTTTAATGCAAAACTGTTGCATGCCAAATGCAACTAGCTGCGAACAGCAGAAAATCAGCCAAAGGTCGCTTACTCTCAGCTGGTTAAGCCAACACCTAGAGCAAGACCCAGTTATTCTCTATTTTTCTATGTTTTTGGTATTTTATTTTCCACGTACGAGTATCAAATTTATTTCGGCTGGGCATGTCAAAAGTATGTCAAGCATTTCGGGCCCGCTTAATTCGTTGGCTGTTTTTTTTCTGTTCTTTTTGTTTTAATTAATTGCCAACCGCTGACATGTGGATGGTTCCACTAGAGCGAAAGGCATTGGGGGGTTGATAACGAGCTGAAGGAAAAAATAGGTTCTACACGGAATTTTAGGCGAATTTGTAATGCTCTTATAGCAGTAATTTGGGAAATATTTTAGTCTTAAAGAACATTAAATAAAAATTATTTAAAACTGAAGAAAGTACTTATAATATGTATGAATTAATATGTCTCTAGAATAACATACTTTTTTGCCATTTAAAAACTGTTGAAATACATCAAGATATTTTTATTTAAACGTGTAAATATTTTTCTATTAGAGTTCTTACTTTTTAAAATAGAGATTTTCCTACTTCATCATTTATAGCAATAATTAAAGATTTAAACTTTTTTATTTTTGCTAGAAATAATTCTCCAAAAAAGTCTATATACCCCCTCGAAGTGATCTTTAGCCCCGGTTGTAACAAGGCAGACGCGACGCGAAGAGTTCCATTTCTACACCGGAGCATATAGTGACACATTTTCCGCCCCTGTAGGCGCGATATGCGCATAATTAATGAGCCCTTTTATGGTTTATTGAACCGCAAAAGGCGGCGGCAGGAACACGCGG
Organism: Drosophila tani; assembly: GCA_008042535.1. NCBI lineage: Eukaryota > Metazoa > Arthropoda > Insecta > Diptera > Drosophilidae > Drosophila > Drosophila tani. Next base: position 256,969 of record VNJO01011182.1, on the reverse strand, counting down.
ACCAGCGACAGACACACGGAAAATGTCATGGCTAGGAAGTCGGAAAGTTACCTCAGGTTTGATAAGACATCATCAGCCACCATCAGCGACGGGTTTCGCTTGGCTAACTCCAAATATCTCCACTTGTCGGGGTAATTTATGTGGCCGCCTTTATTGTTATTACATTTGTTTGTGGCCTGGCTTTCTGGGCCACTCTGAGTGAGTTCTGGATAGTTAGGAACCATCATCAGCCATTAGTCAGGGCCCTGCGACGATAGACAAAGCTGCGCTAATTGCTCTAATGACGCTCCCAGCGAATTTCAACCTGATATATTTCTTTTTCTTTTTTTCGAGAGCCCTTTAAACTAATAATTTGCCAGTGTCTTATCAGGGAATATTTTTGAGGGAACCTTGATTGAGCTTAATGAGCATGGAGAAGGTTTTGGAATTTTAAGAGTGTCTGCAATAAATTAAATATTATTTTATTTATGTGATTATAAAGCGCAATATTTTAGTAAGAATTTGGAGAGAAAAAATATTATTTGGGAAAAAGAGAAAATATTATTTTGCTGTGCAAATAAAGAGTTTATTTTATAACTTCTTTTCCACATTTAATTTCCAGTGTAAATATGTTGTAATTAACACTAAAACTTTATTTTTTAACCAAGATAAAACCAGAAATCCCTAAAATATTCAAGAACTCAAGGAAATATCCACATTAATTGCTTTCATGAAACTCCCATGAAATTCCAACCCAATATCTTCCATTTCAGAGCAATTAAAATTAATAATTTGCCACACTCTTATCGGCGTAATTTTTATCAACATCTGAATCGAGCTTAATGACTGTTTTTAGGACTGAGGCGGGAGTTGTGAATTTTTGAATTTTAATTTCAAGTGTTGCCAGAAATTAATTTCTGGAACAGAGCACAACCCTTAACCCCTCTGATAGCTCTCGTTGTTGCTCATCATCGTCATTTTATTTCATTTTATTTTTCCATAAATAAACTGCGTTGATTGTCGTCTGGTTTTTGGTCCTGTCGCTCCCTTTCTGAGCCACCCTTAACCCTTTTCTGCCGTTGGCGGGGGGATAGGACAGCCCCCTGAGTGCTTTTAAGTTGATGTCGTTGCGTTGATAAAACTGCAGACGCAACTCAAACATGGGCAGGTTTCTCTGGTTCTGGTTCTGGTTCTGTTTCGGTTTCTGGTACCCCCGGTTTTCCAGGATCCCCCGTTTTTCAGGACCCCGCAGAAGGACCCCGTTCTGCCGTTACGCTTCGTATCTTTCAAATTGTTGCCAGTTGCTGGCCTGCTGATTGTTGACTGGGGGCGGTTTTCTCGGTGGAGGATGGGAGGGGGCGTGGCACTCACATGTGTGCTTAACAGACCGTTTGCCATTTTTGCATATATCCACATATATATACATAGACAATTGGGTTCAGAGTAATAAAAATAATATAAATAAGGACTGACTTATATAAATAATAAAATAGAATATAAATATGGAATATTTCAGCTCTATAATGGGCTAATTTAAAGAAAATATTTTTTAAGGCTTACTTTTGATAGACAATTAAATTGAATATATTCTATTAATTGAACTCTTAGCTTGGAGTTATGGTAGATATTTAAAATTATTTAATAAAATCTTTATAAATTACCTAAGACTATTTAAAATATTAAAATAGACTAAAAAGAATATTATCATGGGTACTATTATTTTGACCGCCATAGTACACACCCATCCTTACGCACACTGATTATATGGCAGCCACATGGACACACACTTATATAAATTTAATTGACTGTGGACACATGTGTGTGCGGTGGTGCTGGGGTTACTCTTTATTTCGTGCGGCTTTTCGGGGCTGTGATTCTTGAGGTTTTCGGTGCGGTTAAGTTTAAATACTCGACAGCCATCAACAGGGCATAAAACATTTAGCCCAAAACGTGTGAGAGTGTGTGTGAATGAGTTGGACAATCGAGTGCGAAAAATTAACATTGCATATGTCCAGGCGCTCAGGGCAAGAAGGAAAAGAGATTTAAATTAAATTTAATGCAAAATATATACGGATTTCTTAGAAGACATTTTTTATTATTTATTAAAAAATATTTTTAGATATTCTGCTGCCAAATAAAAATATATTATAAGCTTGAAAATCTGTCTTAGGATAAGCTGATATGCTGTTTCAAGCATAAATCCAGCAAAAATTATTCAATTTATAAACGTAATGGAGCATTAGGTTTATTTTCAGCCACATCAAAACCCTGTGACCGATCTATCTTTATCTGAGAGCCCCAACTGCTTTTCCCTTAACTCTGACTTACGCACGTACGCAGCTCACTCATCTTTACAAGTTCTCCACTATCTTTTTTTTCCCCTTGTCCCCTTGGTTTTTCCCATTTTTTTAGCAAGAGGAAAGAAGAAATCTTCTTGGGCAACACGTAAAATTAAAACACCAACGCGTCTTTCGTATTCTTTTTTTATGAATCCCAACCATCCATCCAACAATTCAGCATTCAGCATTGTGTATTGCATTTTGCTTATAATCTGCTGCTGCTTCTGTCTCTCTTACTTTTATTTTTTGTTGTATTTTTTGTGGGGGGAACAGAGACTGAAGACGAGACGAATTGTATTGAGTGGCACTAAATATGTTGAGAAATGAGCGGGGAATAATGCCATGACCATACCTCGCCGAGTAACTCCCTTTTTTTCCAACGCCAACGTTCCAAAGTCAACGTTCCTTCTGTGGCAGCACGCACGTTTTTCATTCAAACGTATGACATGGACGGACTCAGTCGCAGTCTCAGTCGCAATCGCAGTTTCAGTCGTAGTCTCTGGATTTTTGTCCGCCTTCCCCGTCTGTCTGCCCCGTCTTCATTTTACGTATCAGCGCTCATCGGTGACAACGGCGGTGGAATCATCACCAGCGGCAGTGGAAGCGATGCACTCCAAGAATTGGGACCTCCTTAGAGGCAGAATATGAGCAGAAAATATATATATATCTTAAATAAAATATCTTAAATAAATATTTAAATATATTTCCTAATTAAAAATTAATTTAAATTACTTCCATAAAATTTAGATTTCAAGGAATATATTTTTTCAGAGTGTAGAATTAGCGGCAGAAGCGGCGACGCACGAATGAATGGCCATTCAGAGGCGTAGGAGGAGAGGGCAGTTCCAGAGGGGGGAGGTTTGGTGACAGAGGACTGTGCTGAGAAGGCGGGGGAGGAGCAGCAGCAGCAGTTCACTCGCTGTACAGCCGCAAAGCGAACCGTTGATCACGTTTGGCGCAGGCTTCCGGTTAATGCCAGAGACAAGCTAGCCATAGGGAGCTGGAGGAGCCAAACAGCGGCACAGTGAGAAATTTGATTAAAGAACGCTATGCTTTGTTTAATTTACTATAATTAATTTACTAGAATCAGGTTAGTTTAAAACAGTTTTACAAAATATAACGACTGTTAGTCTAAGAAAACCTCACAAAGACAAAGAGTTCCTTGTAAATAATTGCAGTATCTTAGTTTAGAATTCTTACTAAAAAGGATGGTTTGATTTTCGAAGCGGATTGTATCCCCAATAATGAGACACCGTGCATTCATCCCAAAACATTAATAGGGACCTATCACATCTATATCCTTTTAATTTATTTAACAACTGAAAATAACAGAAGGTCAGTATCTTAGCCCCAAGAAATTGGGGCACTTACCCTCAAAGCTCGCTTCTGCGTCATTGTGCATTCATCCCAAAATATTACTCAACCGAAATACGCTCCTTTTCAAGAGCTAAAAATTTATAAAAAGATAGATATGTATATTACTTCGGAAGAAGTGCATTTTAAGCAATTACTTTCTGTATTTTTCCCAGTGCATTCCCCCCATTTAGTACCTCCATATAGCTGTTCTGTCTCTCTGTTACGGAGCGCGGACCTTATCACTATGGTCATACGACGGCGACGCCCGCGCACGTTGATGGATCGCAACGCACGCGCGTCTCTCCTGATGCCAAGTGTAAGAAATTAAAACGTTCCCAACTTGGACTTTGTTTGGCCCGAACGGCCTGAACGGCCCGAACGGGACGGGACCGGAGCTACGTGTTTGGCAAGCCGGCGAACGTTGTCACAGCGATCCTCAATTTATTTATTGTATTTTTCTACCTATTTTTTGTTGCCCCGTCTTGTTGCCAGGGGGAAGCGAGCGCACGCAGGGGGAAGTCATAAATTATGTAAGTCTTCAATTGTTGGCCCCGTTGGTTGGTTGGTTTTTGGGTCTTTTATGGCCCTGCAACTACTGCACGCCTCCTCATAAACACACACCGACAGCTAACCAGACTCAGTTCCCTCATCTTATCACCGCAGCCGCAAATAAATGCAAAAAATAAAAACCCACAAACTCAAACAACTCTCAGACGCTGTGATAAGGCGACCAAAAACAAAATAAAGAAGGAAAAAAACCAGAGCAAACAACATTTAACAACTTAGACAAAAGAAATCACAGAAAATGGGTTGAGGAGGGGCTGGTGGTGGTCGTTGTTGTCAAACAACTTAAAGTCTCATTTATCATGTTGTGCGAAAACTTTAAGGGAAAATTTATGCACAAGTGAGCGGCAGTGGCGGGGGCAAAAAATAAATAAAAACACTTTGGTGAAAATAATTTTTGCATAATTTTTCTCCGCCATGACAGACATGACCTACAGCAAGTTTTCGGCTGCCAAAAAATGTGCTCAACAAGTGGCGGCCATAAAAATGAAGAGCGCCGAGGAATCCATAAGTCAATTTCCAAAAATTATGCAAAATTATTTAAATTGCACGAGGCGCGCCAGGCAAGGCAAGGAGCCCAAAAAATCAACAGGGTGAGCCCTCTGAGAGAGAGGATTGCTCTCATTTTTTTTTTTGGCAAGCAAAGCGCATGCAAATGCCAAACGGAAATGGCAAACAAACCATAATGTGACGACGGCAGCGGCAACTTCCGCTTCTGCCGAAAACGAAACCCAACGAAAATGAAGTTCTCTCTTCTTCGCCGGCAGACAAAATCGTATGCAAATCAGCCTCTGCTCAGCTCCTCAGCTGCTCTGCTGGCAGGCAAAAGTTCAGCGAACGCTTAACTTTTCACCAGCCACGCCCCCGACGCCGCGAACCGCCCCCGAAACGGAGACCGCGCATGAGCACCGACATTGTCTGGCTCATTTGCGCCAATTTTTTTACATAAAAATACAATAACAATAGCAACAGCAGCGGCAGGGGGAGAAAAATTGCGAGTGTAAAAGAGAAAAAAAACAAGAAATGATGGTTTACTTTAGGGAATGAGACTAGGGATACCCTTTACATAAAGTTTTTCAAGTTGTAATCTTAAAAATAGCTGGAAAATTCTTTAAACTGAATAAATATTAAAAGGAAGTATCTATGGGGAGACATATCATAGCCATACGAAATTGGTAAAATGCCTCCAAAGCTTGTTTATGCGCCATAGTCCTTTCATCACAAAATATTTGCTAGGAATCTATCATCCTTCCGTTCCTTAAATTTTATAAGCATAACAAATCCCTAAAAAGCCAAGAATAACCCTTGTCTAGGGTATCAAAAAATCCAGTCAGTTAATGCCCCCCACCATACCGTCGGTGCCACATTTACATTTTTTTTCTCCTGCTGTTGAACTTATTTTCGCATTTTGTTTGTTTGTGCGAGTGTGAGTTTGGTTTATTTTCCTTTTTTTTTCGTTACTTTACTTTACATCGATTTTGCATAATTTTTCAAGGTCGCCGTCAGTCGGCAGCGGGTGTTGCATACATTAGCATTTGGCCAACTGGCGATGTTGCAAGGCGGCCACCCAAGAGCGACAGAGAGAGCGCTGCGGGGCGATGGCCATTTGTGCACCCAAACTCGGGGAGTTTGCCTTTTCCGGACAAGAGGAAAAGTTGGCTGCCACAGTTTTGCATAGTTTCGGTCGGTCGGTGGCACATTAAGCCACATTCGATGTGGCAGTGCGCCGTAGTTTGTGGTCAAGCTGCACTCTTAGATTTTGAGTTAGATTAATATATTATTAATAATATTATTCAGAAAACAGCATGATTTTTAGTAACATAATGTATAAACATTGCCTTTTCTAATTTTATATTTAATTTATAGATTCGTAAGACCCCTAGCTAATGCATTCCAAATTACTCAGTCTCAGGTGGCACACTTAACCAGCATGGGATAAGTAGCCTAGTTCAGCCTTGAACCTGCGGTCAGATCCACCTTTCGGCCACCTTTTAGCGGGCACTTGGCAGCTGCTCTTCACCCTCTCCCTCTCTCCGCGGGCGATAAGGAAAAAGGTAGCCAGGACGTGGGGGAAAAGTCGCATACTTTCTACCGTCCAGCGGAGCGTTAATGAATTATAGCCGCGAATGCAAGCCGCTGACTACCATGACATGGCAAAAGGCCGAAAGAGCAGGGGAAAACTAAGGGCCAGAGACAATGAACACAACTAAAGAGGTTCCAGGTTCCAAGTCCCAATTTCGAGGACCCCGGGCTGCGGTAAAACACCTTGCCGTAGCGACGGGGTCCTTGTCGATCGTTTCGGCCAGGACAACAACTAATTACCGTGCCTGGAACAATTTTTATGGCATTTATGCGCTCAGTTGAACGCGATCGTTGCTCCTTCGTTTTTCTCTCTTTTTTTGTTAAATTTATTTCGCTTTTTTTCCCCGAGACACAGACACCTTTTGTCCGCTGCACAGGTACACAAATTATTTTGTGGCCCGGCAAAGTCAAGGTGCGTCTCGGCTTCCTTTTTCCCCAACTTCTGACCGCTCTTGGGCTCTGTCGGTTATCAGTTTCAGTTGGTTTCTTCTGGTTTTTTGGTCTGCACTGAGAAGAATAGACTTTAAACACGGTTTAACTTTAAATCTGAGGCAAAAAATATTAAATCCGTTAAAGAAAATGGGTTTATAAACCCATAACACAAGAATTTATAAATTAGTCTGTCCTTAAAATATTTTATTTTTCTTATTTTGTTTATATTTTTATTTTCCTGCCTCTTCTTTAATCTCTGTTTAGGAGTTTTCTTCCTACCTTCCTTTACTGATAGCCATCTTTCTGTTGGCCCCATTGTCTTCGGTTTTTGTTGCCAATTATTAGCACTTGAGGTTCGAGAAATCTCGCCAAATTGAGTGAGCATTGTCTGCGGCCGTTCAATTAATAACATTTTGTCAAATCAGAGAAATTGCAGCCAAGCTAGAGCTAGAGGATTTAGTGCTCCGGTTTCGGTTTCGGTTACGGTTTTGGATCTGATTAAGAGAGAACCAGTTCGGCTTTGGTCCAGTTTGGCCGATGATTGCCCAAGGACGGCAAATCGGCCAGATATCGCACAGAAATTAGCCGACACGCACTTGGGCGATTTATCAATTTCAGGTCGCATACCGAAATGGTGACATTTAACAAGGTTCTAAACATATTTCGCTTTTGGCCTAATCGCAGCCAGCGGCAGCAGCAGAAAAAAATAACATTAAAAGTTAACAACAAGGAGAACCAGAACAACTTCGGTGCGCACCTGGTGATCAAAGTGGTTTTTGCAAAATGCAGCCGCACAACAAACAGCAAACAACACACACTCGGCGGCGGCAACAAGACCAACAAATCATAACAGCACAGAAATTATTGAAAGGTATTATAGAAAATACATATATTGGAAGTACACACAAGTGTTTAGACTTTAAAGAGGTGTGGGAATTCCAATGAGCTGGGAAAGGGTAGAGGCAAAGAGCTAAGGTTGAAGTCAACTTAAGATTTTATATAGTCAAATTTCACTTAAAATTCTTCTAAAATATATATTAGCAATAGGTTCTACAAAGTTTCACTTATATATTTTAAATTACCCTTGCTGTCTCGTATTAAACGTTTTATGCATTTAATAAATAATATTACATTAAAAGAATAATTCAAAAGCTTTTATTATTTATAGATTAAATATTACCAATAAGGAGATATAATTTGTATATTTTTGTAAACCATCAACAACTTGTTAAATAGTTTTATAAATCCCTCTATTTCCAGAATAAATAAATGAATGTCTACAGATTATTATATTTTCCTATTTCCTATTTAAAAATATTTCTAGCCAACTTTCATAGCAATAAAATTTTTTACAGACTCCTTCAGTGTCCAATCTCTAAATAAGGATACTACTTTTTCCTCTCTCAATCCAGTATAATCTCTAGGCGCCCCATAAGCAGGCTAAAACCACTTTCATTTGCCACTTGGCCAACGCTCGCTGCTGACCAATTTCCAACTACAGCAGATGGATCTTCCTCGGGGATCCATCCATTTAACATTTTGACAAATCAAACAAAGCCAAAAAACTGTGAAATCTCCAGTGGAGAAGCAGCTCCTCGCCGCCCCCTCTCGACCGTTGAAAAATTCCTATGAAAATCGAAAACGATGTGTGGTGTGTGGTGGGGTTTTCGGTTACGGGAGACTGGAAATTGTCGTGTTAGACTTTCAGGCATCTCTCGACGTGCAGCGCCGAAGATTTCATGCTATTTATGAAGAGCAAATAAGAGGCACACCGGCACACACACACAATCCAGAGGCCTCCGGCCAGGGCGGGCAAATAGTAATAAAAACATGACGACAGCAGCAGCAGCAGTAGGAACAACAGCAACAACAACATCCAGGGAGACGAGAGCAGGCTGAAAGCCAGAAACCCAAGCCCAAAACCAAACTCATCGCAAACGTGGTCAGTACTGCTGCGACGACGTAAAAGGTCAACAATTACTTGCTCCGTCCGTCTTTGGGGTTTGACGAATTGTTTGGTCTGTCTAAACTTTGGCTACCAAAGAGTCTAGCCCGGCCAGACTCGAAGATGTTTTGGCCCGGACGGCACAACAGGCAACATCAGGTGTGCACTGGAAAAATAGTATTGTAGTAATTCTTTAATATCTAATAATAATAACTGAATTGTAAAAGTTTTTACTTGATAAAGAAGTAAATTTTTTATTTAAATAAAATTTTTGGTCAATTTTAAAAGTTTATTTAAAAGAAAAGGTTTTTGGGATAAGTTTATATTGAATGTCAGAATAGGTTGGGAATTTTTAACTTTAATTATGATGAAATATGATGGAGAAAGGATTTCTCATTTAAAATCAAAGGTTTATAATTTATTTCTTAATTTCAACTATGCAAAAAGTCAACTTAAAATTTAAAAATAAGTCTAACACAAATTCCCTTCTAAGGATTTATAGAACTCTTTTAAATAAGTTCTATAGAATTCACTCCCTCAATTTCGCTAAAGTGTAAAGGCGACCACGTCGATGATGATGACAAACATGGCCCAAACAATTGTCAATGCTCTCGACGAGCGTTTAGAGCAAATTGTGGGCAATGTTGTAAGTCCGACCGGACGAAGTCCGAGTGCTCCGAGAGCTGCTGCTGCTGCTGCAGTCGCCGCCTGGCAGGCAGAGGCAGTCAGGCAGTCAGCAGGCACATGTAAACATCAATAAATCAATTAGGCAAGCATGGGCCAAGTGAGTGGACCGAGACCAAGACCAAGACTGGAGAGGACTGGCCCGGGCCAATTGACAACTGAGGAATCCAACGCCAACAAAAGTGTGACAATATTTCCATGAAATTGTTCATTAACCGCTTGGCACACATTGCACTTGCACCACGAAGGCCCAAAAAAGATTCTGGCCAACTCTCTGGCACTAAACACTAATTGTTTGGGCCAATATCCATCATCGATCGGCCAGTGCATTTCTTCGGAAGCTGTTCAGCTCGCGTTTGTCCGCCAATTCGAGCTAAGTCAGCCCCCTTTCGATTCCACGTCAATGTCGATGTTCCTTCGTTCCTTTTGTAACGAAAGGTGTGAAGATTAGTGCGCTCGAAAATCCCTCGTTGGCCCGCTAATGGACCTGGCCCACTGCTCGCCCCAAAGCCGGAGCTTGTATGTCCAAGAATTCATGGAATTCTCGCTGTCCAGAAGGAGAATGTCATGGAGCAGAGAAGAGCTTGGGCAAATGCTGAGAAATGTTGGGACATGTGTAGACAAGCTGGCGGGTTTTTTATTTTTTTGGGGAGATTGACTAAAGGCAGCTCCTTTCTCCTTTCACTCAATGTCATCTAAAATTTGAAGTTTTCTTTTATAGATAGTTAAAATTGTTGTTGAGGTGATTGAAATAATTATTTTTTAGTTTGTAAAAAGAATGAAATTGTGGCAGACTCGGATCTAGTTGCTTTTATTTAATTCATGAAGTATAAACCGATATCTACACTAAATTTAATTAAAAGACTTTATTAAAGGGCTAGAACTTGGAACTAACATTTAATTTAAAGGTGTTAGATGTGTAAATAATTTATTTAAAATTTCTTAATGGCTCTAATGGCTCTCTCATTGACTTATTATGCTTGCAATATTAAAATCCAAATATTTTTAAAAGTATTAGAAGACCGTATTCTTAATATATTTATTTTCAATAACAAGCAATTGATTTCAAATATTATTTATGCCAGAGAGTGTGATGTATGCCCCTTGATCAGGGGAAAATCCATCTCTCTTGCCCCATTATAACCCCACAAATCAAAACTCTCCAATGACAGCGCCAGAAATTATGGCAAAACAAAAGTTCTGACAGGCCGAAGGGGGTGGTCCTGTCGGCCAAACTCCCGACATTTTCAACCAATCAAGCGGGGGCCAAAATCAGACAGCAACACCGCCAACATCAGCAGCAACAGCAACAGCAACATCGGCAGTAACAGCAACATTGGCAACACCAACACTGAGAGCGAACCAACAACATGTGTTGCACATTCAGTGTGTGTTCGCCGCGTATTCCCATATGCCCCGAACCGGGGCCGCCGCTGACATGTGGTAACGCGGTTTTGGTTTTGCTTTTGCGGTCCGCGGTCTTGTAATGCGTATTCAATGTTTCCAGACAGAACCAGGACAGACCGAAGGACACGGGGACCGAGCTTCTGACCCCCAGACGATGTGGCAGGACACACGCGTTGATGTTGCTGCGCTACCATCGCCGTTGTAGAATTTTCCACATTATGCGAAGCCCATGCCCGATGCCCATGTTGCCTTTTGATTGAGTTTTCCCCGCCAGCTTTTCCTACGCCGTACTTTTTTGACATTTTCCCCTGCTCGAGAATTTCTTTCTTATTTTTTTTCTGCTGTTCGCCTTTCTCTCGCTTTTCATTTCCCAACTTTGAAGCGTGTTAAAATGTTTGATTTTGTCCGAATGTCATTTACAGCTGTTCCGCTGTTCCGGCGGCCGCTGCGGCGGGGAAAGTGTGTTGCAACACAAGTCTGACACGAGTTTTGCTATTTGATGGATGTTTTGCCGGTGGTTAGATGGGGTTTTTTTTTTTAAAGAATCTGCGAGTGAAAATTATAGCTATTCTTTTGTAGAAAAGAAGTTTAGGTGGTTTAGGTAAAGAAATAACAAGAAATAGAGAAAGGGGTACAGACGAAGGGCTTTCCGGTTTTGTTAGTAACATTTCCGAGACTTCCGAGTTAAATTTGAAATTACATTAAGGGCATTATTAAATTTTATTAGTGGCTATTATTTTAAAAATGTTAAACCACTATCTAGAAATAAATTCGATTGGCATTACAAAACTTATTCTATTCCATTTTCAGTCAAAATAGTTTCGGTTTTGATTATGAATAAATATTTAAATGTTTCTCTAACATTTTCTAAGCATTTCAATATCTTCTTACCAACTTCATAACATGTTCTATTCCATTTCCAGTCAAAATAGTTTTGGTTTTTGTAAGATAAACAGAATTCTAAATATAAATAAATTTTTAAATATGTATGTCTTAAAATTTTTAAAAGCCAAGTAACATACATTTCCCTCGACAAGTTAGCTCTAAAAATTAAATACAACTATTTCAAGTGCCTAAACTTGGCTTAATGACACTTAATTTTCGTGCTCTTTTTCTCCGCGTGAAATAAAAACTTTTTCGCTAGACCATGGCTAATTATGGAGGGCTTGAACCTCTTCATACGGCGCTGTAATCTAATCCAGAGCCATAAACTGCAGAGCCTTTGTTTTGGTCTCCTGTTTTGCATGTTTTGGCTTCGAGTGGCGCAGGCTGACGCTAATGTTGCAACCAACAGACCAAACAACCACACCACACTCACACCCCCGAGGAGATCCTGGCATTGTTTTGCCAGCGTTAATTTACGACAATCCCCTGTCCCACGGATTATGGCCAGGAAAATGCAACAGCAGCAGCGGCAGCGGCAGCAGGAGTAGCAACAGTAGTGGCAGTACCCATGTCGGGGTTTTTCCCCCGCTCGCGTGGAAATGAGTGCGCCCCGAGTGCCACCTGATGTTCGTGGTCGATAACGATTTATGACACCAACAAGCAGACAACGCACCACTGACAGACGGCTGCTGTTCGGCGTTCCATGTTGGCTCTTGTCAGGAGTCTGACATTGCCATTCCATTCGGGACATTTTAGTTTTTCACTGCACTGTGACAAAATTAAACGAAAAACTGGGAGAACAATCAAGAAGTTGACAGGAAAAGATAATAAATTATCTTTGACATTTCTGACTGTGAAATGTATGCAAAAATTAAATAAGAACTTTCCGTATTAAGAAAAATAAATAAATATATATATAAAATGTTTCCAATAATATACAACAAAACGTATTTAAAGTATATTCCCAGTGTAATCCGTTTCGGAATCGACACTGTCACAAAAGAAAAGGCAGCATGAGGATATACGATTGCGCCACGGCTTAGATGTTTATCACGATTCTCGAGACCACCGCCGGACCAACCCAGGGTTATGGAACGGAAGTCTGTGTATATCCTTTTTGTAGGCCTCTTCCTGGGGACAGGTGTCTCTCTCTCTCACTGACTCTCTGTCCCTGCCTGTCAGCATCGCAAGTCAACTTATAAATTAATCTAATTTACACCCGGGGACAACTTTTTCCCACTGCCACCGGGGCATTCCTCGACTGAATCTCGGGGGCCCATGGAAAATACGGTTTCTGTTTTCGAAACAAGTTTGACCCGTTCCGCCGGCTCTCCAAGCATTTCGATTCGAATTGTGCGCAAAATATCAGAACCTGAACGTGGAAAACTCACGCTTTACAACAAAAGGGTGGGGGTGCTAGAGATCAGTTGGAAAAATCCAACTCAAAACTTAATTAAAACGCATAAATTAAGAACCGAACATGTTAGGCTGACACATTTTCTCTAACAATATTTCCACATTTTTCCCCCTTAATTCTTTTTCCCCAAATTCTCTTTTTTTCCGCAATTTTCTTTTATGTCTCAATTCCCGAACAGCAGGTGCAAAAAAATGTGGCCAGCGCCAGCTCTCTAACCCTTACCAAGGAACCCTTTCAAATATTTTTGTACGCCACTTGACCTCTGTCCCCCACCCACTGACCACCACCACCACCACCCCCTTTGGCCGGCACTATAATTAACAGCTGTTGGGCAGCCAAAGGGGGCAAGGGCTGCAGCAGCAGCGTAAAATTATGCAAATTTCTTTGTTGTTTTCGGCTGCCTTGCGTGTCAATAAACAATTTTTGACCTACATAATTATGCCAAATGCCGTGCCACAGGGAAAAATATATAAAAATAAAAAAAAAAAACAAGAAGAAAGAGTGATTTAGGTAAGTTTCTCGACTATGAGATACCTGGGACTTGAAGATTTGGTGCTAAATACGCTACTTTCGGGAAAAAAATAAGAAAAAGTTAAGATACTAGAACAATTTTTAAACTTAAAATATTGTATACTTGGAGGTTCAGGTTACAATTTTCGGAATAAGTTAGAGATATATCAAGTTATTACAACTGAACTAACATTTAAACTCTTACTTATTTTAAAGTCATTACTAGATCCTTGAATATTGTGGAACACTATCTTGAATTGTCGGGAAATTAATTTAAGAACACTTCAATATAATATATTCGTGGGATTTAATGTACAAAAATATTTAAAATATTATTAAGAGCCTGAGCTGTATATTTACTAAGACGTTTATACTATTATTAGGATAGATATCTATCTCTTTACTGATCCTTATTATTAACTATATTTATTATACACTACATTTCCTAAAATTTGAAATAATATCATATACCCCATATATAGTCCCAGTACTGGGTATCTCACAAAAAAAAAAAAAGCCTCGAAAAAATCTCTAAGCAGAAAGGAAGCCAGCAAGTGGCACAATTATTTAAATTATGAAGGTCCTTCGTCCCGTTCCGTCCCGTCCGCCGGGAATCCCGACGAATCGACGACGCGTGTTGCTCGAGTGCCGCAGCAAATATGCAAATCGAGTTAGTTCCGGCACAGCTTCTATGCGATCGACGGGATGGATAATCCTGGGCTGCGTTAAACCTGGAAATTTGCATAATTATTGGGCCTCAATTTCGGTCTAAGACTGTGTCTGGCACCCAAGGCAATATCGATCGAGTCGAATATCGGTGGCGACGACGGCGGCGTCTAACGATCCGTTTGATCGGCGCGATCCTGGGATCGGCCCGGGCATGGGGACCTGGGATGGGACCCCAAGAGATCTCGGGAAATTTATGGTCTGCCCTTTTTTCTTAGTCGTGTTAGCCTAACGAATCTGTTAGCTGCACTTGCTGGCTCAGCTCTGACTTTCTTTCGGGCCACCTTTCTTTCGGTGGTGTCTTTCCTGCCCGGCTTTCTCCTCAGCTGGACACTTTTCTGTATCCATTATGTTCTCCAGCCGAATTGTCAATAAATTTTAGTTTCGGTGTCGTGTTTTTCCCTATTCTTTGGGGTTACACACAGCACAGCTTCCCAAGCGCGCGGCTTTTTTTTATTATTGTAATCACCAGATCCCAGATTTGTTGTAATGAGTCGCTGTCGCAGTTAGAGTTTCCAACAACCATATGGCATCCCCACTCCACTCCACGCCAGTCCCTGTCCATTTGGTTGTCCCTTCGATAAAGTCTTCATTGATTTGTGACCTTTAATAATAGCGTTTAGACCAGCCCCAGATAGCATTGACCTTTTTCCCTGCGATCCCAGCGACTTCTAAGGGATGCTGCCGCCTCGGGTTAATTATGTATTTGGAACATTTTCCTTCATTTGGTTACAGATTTCCCAGGCAGGTGAGCGAGCATGTAACAAACTACTGATGAGTCGCACTTTGCAGTCAGTTGACTCACACCTGTGATTCACCGCTGGGCCATTCACCACCAACAAAAGTGAGTGCAAAAAAAAAAAAAAAATACAAAATCCAAGCGCTTAGCTTAAGCTATCAATCGGCGTTTTGATAAATGAGCTTTTGCTGCCGATGCGTTGTCTTAGAAGAAATAATACTCGCCAGCCAGAGCCAACAACACACCGAAAATTCCCCGAGTGTCGAGTAAAATTCGCCGCCAGCTATGGGCCAAGCAAATACAAGATTTAAGCTAAAACAAATAGCTAAACTGGGTTTAGGCGATACTGGAATGCTCTATGATTTTATATAATTTTTTAAATATATCTTAAAGGAATCAGGCAAGCAGAAAATTATTACATTACATTTAGAGTTACTAAGCTTGATAACTGAAAAGTAAATTATAATTTTTATTTCAGTATTTATTCATTAAGTAGCTGTAGAAAATCAAGATAAATTTAGAAGTATTTTATTAATAAATATACCTAAAATAAATCAAGATTAACCGCTTTATAAATATTAATATCAAATATTTATACGATCCAAGTGTAATTATACTAAATACTTTTGGATTAATTGGGAAATTTGTCAAAACACCATGAAATGAAGGTATTAAAATTATTATAATACAAAAACAACGACGAATTGCCATTTTTATTTCGAAACTCGTTTATTAACCATAAAATAAATATTACCAAATATGAAAACGTATATGTTAAACCTTTAAATATCTTATAATTAACTTAATATAATTGGAAATAGACCCATAAACCTGAAAGACAAAATTAAAAATAATTTGTACGGGACCTTGTTTTATTTTTGAGTACTAAGAAGAATTTAGGTATTAAGTATTAAAGTACGACAAGTATTAAATGTCAGAAGTGCATTATTTCTAAGAAGAATTCCACACAAAAATGCAAGATAAGTTTTTATAAAACTCAGTTCCTGAAAAGGTCTCTGAAAAATTGCAGAAAGTACTGTAATGATATCTCTGCAATATTTTTAAACTGTTTATTTTGTAAATACCCTAACCGAACTTTAGTTTCTTAAGCAAAAGAAACAAAGTGCGCAGTGTCTGTTTTTTTTCGGAGGGTTTGTTGTGTGTATTTAATGATAGAGTGGAAGATTCTTGGCTTAGCTTGTTTGCTAATCAGAGATCACATAGCTCTGGGTCCCAAACAGTTAGTAGTTGGGCTCGTTTCGGCGGTCCGAGTACCGTAAACTATTTGTCCAAGTTTCTTGGCTACAAGAGATCCCCGTCGACTCTTGTGTTTCTCTCTTGACGTCATCTCGCCAGCTACTCCAGCCGTATCTGTGCGAAATCAAATGCCGAACCCGTCGTTGTCAAGCACACAAACTTTCGATCGAATTTTATGTATTTATTTCGAAAAGCCAAAGAGAAAAAAAACCAACGACGCAAAATAAGAAAAAAACACAAAATAACAAAATGAAAATAAAAATAAAATAAAAAACAAAGCGGCCCAGACAGCGGCCAGAGGCAACGCATCAACAACGACTTGAGCTGGCTGGAAACCTGAAATGCCTCAACACTCGGATCGGACCCCCACCGAACACATCTCAGGCAATCGAAGCGGCCACCGATCGCCCCGATCGAATATACTATACTATATACACACACATCGAGTCGATCGGATCGCGGGGCGCGTTTCTAGCCGCTGCAAAGTAAAGGTCTACCGGTGGACATAAATTTAGCTGTAATGCGACAGGTGTATTTTTTATCTATGGAGCGGCATGAAACGAGCCAAGCGACGACGACGACGCAAAGGCAACTGAAACCACACAGGGGAAAAAAGTGGGATTATTGAGTCCTGATATTAGGAGATTAATATTAAAAATTAAAAGCTTTATAACTATAGTTTGTTTCGAGATTTCAAAAAAATTTAAGATAGGTTTTAAGCTTTAAAAGTCTAGCTATTTTATTAAGAGCTCTCTAAAATCTTTTTTGAACATAGATTCCCGTTTAGCATGAAATATACACTCAGAAACATACAAGTGCATCATTAACGAACTTAAAACCGATATATATTGAATTTTAAACAATATTTAGACATTTTTTTCTAAAGAATTAACAGAGTTCTTCAACTGCAAAGCAAAATAATTTCCTTTTATAGAAAAAATAAATTAAATCTAATTACATAAACTTCAACTCAAGTAAACTTTAATTTTCATGGCTCTTTTAATTCAAAGAACGATCTAAAAATTCTTTTTATATCAGAAATAATATTATTTATATTTCATATTAGCTTGAACAATTTTTCCCTGTGCACTGCGATCGACATCAAGTTTGTAGTTGTATCCGTTGGTGCTGCGCATGTGCAACGCATTTGAAACTTTTTGAAATGAAATAAAAGTTTCAGTTTTTGTCTTTTCTTTCGATTTGTTTTTATTTTTTTTAATGCCTGTGCCTGCGTTGTTGTCTAAACAATTTCAATGCTATGTCTGAAATAAATTCTTGATAGGAAAAACGGCAAATGACAACTTTTTGACAGGCGCCGCCGCCGTCGCCGATCAAGTGGCTGAGTGGCTTAGAGAGCTCAGGTGGTTCTGGTGCCGATGGCTCATCGCCTACAGTTTTTTCCACATTTACAATAGCCGCTGATTAAACTCCATTCGCATGGGCTTCCGTGATGGCCCGACGATTGTGGCCAAGTTACTGGTTTTGGCTTAAAGTGATGCGGTCAATCATTGATCAAGGATGAGCGATAAGTGCAGCAGGCAGGCAGGCAGGGAAGTTTAGACGGATGATGAATGATCAAGAGATATGGCTCTGGGGCACGTCGACTGACATAACAAAAAAAAAGCCTAAAGTATAGAATGATAAAAGATAAATAATAAATAAATTAAAACAATAAAAAGAAAATAAACGCAAAAAAAAAATGAAGTTAGTCGTCTTTTTATTAAATTTATAAAAACTGAAACTACCCTTATTTTATTTTTATTCCCCATTTAATAAAATTTAATAACGGTTTTTATTTTGTGCGTAAGTATACCAAAGAGAATGTGAAAATACTCCAACATATACTGAATATTACACTTTTAAGGCCGAAAAAAAAATAATATATGGAACATTTTGCAAATAATTTTTTGACCTGGTTATTCCAGCTAGAGAACTTTAAAAGGACACTTTATTACCAATTGAATCTGGTCCATGTAGTGGTAGGAAACATGAAGTTACTCAGTCTGTTCTCCAAAAGTATTAAATACCAAAAGAAAAGAAAAAAAAATAATATACGGAACATTTGGCAAATAATTTTTTGAGCTGACCATTCCAACAAGAGAACCTCCAAAGGACTCAAAACTACCAAGTGAATCTGGTCCACGTAGTGGTAAGACACCTGAAGGTACTTAATTTGGACTTCACAACCAAAAGAAAAGACAATAATCTTTAAAATAAAATATTAAAAAAAGAGCACAGTACAAAATAATAATCCAAAAAATAAATTAAAATAAAAAGATTAAAAGAAAATAAAATCAATTCAGTGGTCGTCTTGCCTCGAAGTCAATTAACGCACTGATTGTAATGACAACTGGGCTCTACAAATCCTGCTTTCTGTCATTGAAGGTTTCATTGAAACGCCAATAAAGGCAAAGATATATGGCACTTGTTTGAGATTATTTTAGGTTAGTGGGATGTGGTCACACTTAATTTTTTTTTTAGTGTTACAAATTTTGCTTGTAAATAATGTATAGTGTATTTAATAAATATTTTGAAGCCACCAAAAACTTATATTTTGCGTTTGTATTTGGTAATCATAGTCGCCGCATAGGCATTTTCCAACCGACTTTAGTTATTGGTAAATTGCGTTTCTTCATTGTCCTATCTGTTGATCAAAAAACCAATATACCCCTTCCAAAAAATAAAAAATGTATAAACTATCTTTTATTTATAAATTATACCTCTTAAAATTTATTTTATTTTTTTCTTATAAAGTCCTTTAATCAAAACAAGCAATTACCTTTACAAAGGCAAACCCCTTCTTATTTAATACCAAAACCGAACCCTTCCACCGTCCAACTCTCTCAACCACTAAAATATCATCCCCAAAGAAATATATATATTAAATATATCTGAACATATGCGCTCCTCTTACTGACAATAATTAGCCGTGCTAGAAAGGCAGCAAAAAAATATTGAAAGAATGGCAAGAAAAATAGGAAAGTAACGCCCTTCGGCTGGCTACTTAGTGCAAATCGTCCTCGCTTACAGTGGCAGTCACGTCAACGACATATGTCCAATCTCTGGGCATGAAACCACCACCACCACATGGGTTCCTTTCCTAACCACCGAACAAAAAAAAGAAAACCAAAAAGTAAACATACCATCCTCATGTGTGTGTGCGAAGAGTGTTTCATATTTGCGATTTTTATTTGCAATCAATCATAAAATAAACTGCCTGTCTCTGTGTCCTGTCCTGTATTTTGGGTTTTCTCGGACAAAAGGGGCGCGCATGAAAATGAAAATGAAAATGCGACTAAGGCGTGGAAGTGCGGATTACCGCAGCTCGCAGCATGTGATCGATCGTTGTTAGCTGTATTTTTTCTCTCTTTTTTTGGTAACGTGGCTGGGGTAATGGTCGATTTTTAGACGCCGCCTGCGACACGTTTTTTTTTTTCGGTTTTATTCGCATCCTCCACAGGAAGTGTGGGTTGTCAGGGGATCTCGCCTCGCCTCGCCTCGGTCCTCGACCATTGACAATATCATGCAAATGCGGCTTAATTAACTTGTTGCACGTCGCCCCGGAGGAGAGGAGTCTGGGACAACGACAACACGCATGCGCACTCAGCTTCCCCCAAAAAAAAGAGGGGGAAAAAAGAAAGAAGTTTAAGCTAGAGTGCCCCGACTTTGAGGTACCCGGTTTTTACTATTTGTTGTTTACATATAAAAAACTTAGTTACTTGATTAATTACTAGATTCTCAGATTTATCATATCATATACTAAATTCTTAAATATTTGATAAAATATATATACAACATTTTAAATATTTTTTAAATACTATGGAATTTCTTTAGATTATGACATATATAATCATAAAAAAAGGTTATTATATTCAGAAAAGTCTATAAAATCTGGTTGTCCTTTTAATTCTTATAGCAAAAATATATATATATTTATTGTGATAGATTTTTTACACTATAAAAAGAATGGAACAGTTTTATAGATATATAAAAATTCTATTAAAGTGTAAAAGGTCAATCTATTGAAAATAAAAACTAATACCATCACAGATGATAGAGAATTTATATATATTTTTTTATACAAACCCGAGATACCCCTCAGCTTACAACTGCAGGGTACTTAAAACCAAACACGACCGCCAAATCAGCGCCAAATTGAAGCGGGCCTCACAAGGTGCTGGCCAACATCCTCGCTGAAAGTCTCGACCAGGTCTAATTTCCGAAACTGTTGCCTCATTTACATTTGGCGCCAGAGACTACTCCCTCCATCCCCACCAACCGAATACAATTCCCTTTTTAACTCGGATCGGTTCGGTTCGGTTCAGCTCGGCTCGGCTCCTTTTTTAATTAATTCGATATCACAACAATTTTTTTACCGGCTACCGGTCTTGATTTTTTTGCGGCATGCCATTTGCATTTGGACAGAGCATCGGGGCAACAGGGACACAGACGGACATCGATACGAATTTCGGGACATACGAATTTCATTCAGAAATAATTTTTATGTCCAAATGTTGTGGGGCTGCCTGCTGCCTGCTGCTGGCTGCTGTATTTTGGCCTTATCCTTTTGAACTTCATTTGCATAAACGGCATGAAATAAAATCAACAGTTGCAGTAGCACCAGCAGCAGCAGCTACAGAGACAGCGATGGAATCGCCGGACGGACAGGACAGCATTCAGACAGGTAGCTAAAATAAATAAAATAAAATTCTGGTATCGCATGGCGAAAGATAAAACGATTCGAAGGCAAATAACAGGCTCAGATTCGGAATCAGATTCAGGCGAGGAGAGAGGAGGGGCTTAGAACAAGGGCGGCATTTTTTACTGAACAATAACTAAATTCAAATAGTGAAAAGGATTATTTTAAATGTTTTTTAGTGCAAGTATTTGCTCATAAATGTTATATATTTTAATGGGAAATAAATATGCGTAGCTGGTTCTGGTTGGAATAATTGCTCCTGTTTGATTCAGGTTTTTTACAAATATATTTATTTATAATGCTTAGAATTATTAAGTCATTGAAAATAAAAATAACTCAAAAAAGAAAATTCTTAGACAGCAAATAATTCATCAAAGAACTCCCTATAATTATTATACTTGTAAATATACTTTAATGTTCTCTAACTTACTAACTAAGATAATAAAACAAAACCTACTAATTGCCTGGCAAAATCTGATTTTCCCAAGGAACAACGAGATTCTTTACCCCTTCTCGGTTAACTTGGCAATTAACTGATCCTCTTCTTGGGTTCCTTGGCAGCCTCCTCCTTCGCCGCATGTGGTTGGCTAATTTTCTGGCCCAACACTTTTGTGTTGTGTTTGTCGCAGGCCATAATCCCGACAGTTTGCTACCAAAACACACCGTGGCATTAACATTCACACTTGGTCACCATCAGCACCACCACCTAGGTAGGGACCACTCACAATGATCAATCAGCCAGGACGGGACACGGGGCATGCAGGAGTCACCGCAGGAGGGCGTGCAAAAGACAAGATCACGCCTCTTAAACGCATTACCCAGGCAAAAAGGGAAAAAAGTGGAGAAAAAGAAAAGAAAATGAAAATGCCGAAGAAGAGGCTCTGACTCAGTGCCAATTAAGCGGGCATGACCGAAGACCGAAGCCACAAACGAGCTAATGTGTCAATTATGCGGTTTACTTGGGCTCCGGGTTCACTTTTGCAGTAGCCGCCGAGGCACATCACTGGCTCATTCACTCAATCATTCAATCAGTCTGCCAGTCAGTCAGTTCAGTTGGTCAGGCAACAGACAAATGAGTCGATAATATGGGAAAATTCTTGGATGTAACCTTGAATTAATTAGGGAATTTATAGCAAATGGGAAGCGAAGTAAAATAAAAGCTAAGCAACACTTTATTTAAAAATAACCTTTTTTAAGACTTTATTTAACTATTTATATATAAAACATTTAAGGTAAAATTTTTTTTTGTGTATAGCCTATCAAGCTCTCAAGATCTCTAAAATTTACCTAACATTTTCAGAGTCATTAAGTGGGGCGAGAGATGTAGAAGTGAAACAGGTTTCTTCAACTTCCCAAAATTCATCTATGATTTCCAAGAAACAAATTTTCTCATGATTCACTTCTATTATTCGGGCCGATGTCTTGGGGACTGTCTGGGATTTCTTTCTTTCTTCTCTGTGTTCATCTTAATTAGAATTGATTGTGCAGAGAGTTGGAGGTTTGATGCTTCTTCTATGTTTGACCCGTGCCAGGGGAAGTGCCATTTAATCAGTTGCTGCCGCACCAAATAGGTGGAATGGAGGCCCAAGTGAATCAGTGCAAGTGTATAGATATAGTTCGTGTATCTGTGGGATACACATAAAGTATCTAGCTGAAAGGCGGCACGCTAATTCGGCTCGCGTGTTTCCTCAAGTGGCAGTCACTATGCCACTTGGCGAGCGGCAATCGCATAAATACTCGCTACGGTACCCCCTCCCCTCCCTCTCTGAAACTAGAATTTTCCTAGACTTTTCAGGCAATTTCCCGGCGAGCTCTGAGCTTTGTCTGCTCATTGGGCGCATCCGTTGCCGGTTTCGAGTCCGAGTCCGAGTCTCATTGTTGTGTCAATTGTTGCTCATGTTGTTGATGTTGTTGCAGTTGTTGCAGTTGCAGTTGCAGTTGTTGCATCTGTTTGCTATTTGTCAAAGCGCACAAATCCCAGACACTGCACTTTATCAAGAAGTGCACTGAGATGAGAGGGAATATAAGATAATATTCTTGGATTTTATTAAAAAAAAAATATGAAACATTAGAAAAACGAGGAGGTTACTTATGTTTGAAGTATCCTTTTACTTCCCTGATTAACCCTTTCTTAATCTCTCCTAGGTATAATTTACTACTTACTTTCCTTATTTCTTTCAGTGCACTCACAGTCAAAGATCAAGAGAGCACCAGGAGAGATCACAAACTAGGTCACTCTGCACTTAAGCAAATCGTGCGTTCTCCAGATCTTTTGGCATTGGCAGCCACTTGGTGCTTGTTTAATCCCGATCCCGATCCCGATTCCGATCCCAATCTCGATCCCCATAACCGATCTCCCAGCACCACCTCCGCCACCCTTCAATCTAGCCTCATCCATTTGATACGATCCCATCCCATCCAGGGCTAATAATAATAGAGCCGGGGCCCGGACCCGGTCGCACACAGTAGCCAACAACAAATCACAAAATCGTTTAACAATCATTTTCATGGGGCTCCATTGCGATCCACGGCCAAAAGGGAAAATTATAGCGCGATCACTTAACTCACGATCGCGATCGCGATCAGTTGGGGGCATTGAGATTATCCAGCTACTGGCAACGGAAGTTGCCTCGGACCATGAAAACGCACGACGTTACACGGGGGGAAAATATAGATTTTTATTCTTGGCCTGTAAGAAGGATTTTGATTTAATAAAATCTGGTTTACAAAGCGATAATAAAAGTGAATAAAAACTTGATACAAAAATATTTGAATTCAAATAAGATAACAAAAACACAAAGTTATCTAAATAATCGATGTCATATCGAAAAAACCGTTTAATAATTATAATCGATGATTGAAATTTAAATTTGTTATTGTTAAATAGTAATTATTTTATCAATGGCACATTGCTTTATTTTTCGTATATAGTCCTGATCGTTTATAATATATCGACATATATTTTAAAATTCAAGATATCGATTGCGTTTATTTTTAAACTTTTTCATGCTTTTTCTATCGAGTTTTAAAAATGGAATAATTTGTATATGGGAACATTTCTTAAATACTAACTTGTTTTTCTCTAAATTTCCTTTCCCCTTTTTTCCCCAGTGCATCAGCACCCTGTCTTCCTCTCTAAGCGACTCTTTCCCTCGAAATAATTTTTATTGAATAATTTTTCATTATTTTTCGTTTGAATTGAGAGGCTGCGGTAGCAGCAGGAGCAGAAGCAGAAGCAGCCACAGCAGCAGCCTCCGAATCCGCAGACAGAGCCTGGCCAACGAGGAACCGCAGACGGC
The DNA here is from genome assembly GCA_008042535.1 of Drosophila tani. Classification (NCBI taxonomy): domain Eukaryota; kingdom Metazoa; phylum Arthropoda; class Insecta; order Diptera; family Drosophilidae; genus Drosophila; species Drosophila tani. Next base: position 232,649 of record VNJO01011182.1, on the reverse strand, counting down.
AGACGGCAGACTGGAGAACGGAGCACAGTGGACTTCTTGGCCTGGCCTTCTTCTGCTGCTGGGCCGTCAAAAACAATAAAGTCCAAAACGAGCGAACAATGTAAATGGCAAGTCATGATTTCGCTGTTATGCGCTGTTAAAAGGGGCGCTCGCCGTTCGACACGATCAAGAACAAAAACCAAAAACCAAAAAACCCCAAAACGAAAAGTGCGGGGGCACAGGACCGAGGACCGAGATGAGGATGAGGATGCTACCGTTGCACACACAACAACCGCGCGACGCCAACGCCAATGCAAACGAAGGCCCAAAGACATGGCCCAAAACAATGAGAGATCCCAGCAAATACTTTACTCATACTTTATGCCCAAAATGCTCAAGAGCCTCCGCGCCGGTTGACCAGATCAATGCAATTGTTTGCCCCTTTTTAGTCAAGTTGTGCGCACTTCATAAGCAAATACAACAAATCCAAACAACAACAGAGCCCCAACCTCATCCTCATCCGAGGAAAAGGGCCAAAAGAGCAAACAATGGAAATAACCTGGCCCCTGAGTGCGGTGCTGCTGCGTGTCTTTCTTTCCTCGAGAGGCCAGCAGCAAATCGAGTCAAGTCAAGAAGGTAGTTTGGCACTTTGATTGGAACTACCGAAAAGATGAAGAAGAAATGGACTTTCTTTTGGGATAGTAGAGGTTAGAAATACCCTTTAATTAGGGGAATGAATGTAGAATATTCTATTTCAGCTTGGTTACACAAAAACTCTATTAAGTCCAGAATTCAATATAAATTCGTGGAATCATTCTCTCCATCATAAGATAAACTAAAATAAAAATACCAGGGATAAAAATGTATTTTAAAATTACAAACAAACCAGAGTTACTTATTGATAAATTCCAGCCACAAATACCCTCTACAAATCCCCCAACTTTTCTCCACCAAAACCTCCTTAAGCCTGCTAAACGTAACTCAGTCGCAATTTGACATACACTGACGTGTTTATAAAGTTGACAAAAAAAAGTAAAAACAAAAACCCAAAAAAGTAAGAAATAAAACCGAAGACGAGCCAAGAACCAACAAACTAAAGTCGCAGACAGTAACAAAACTCTTTCTGACCTTGAAGTCCAAGAAGCTGGGATGTGTCTTGCAGCATTTTATCATCATTTCCGACGAAGATTCATTCTTAAACGTGCACACACACTGCTGCGACAGGAGAGTAAAAAAAACCGAAGTTGCAACAATGAAATGCGGCGACAAAAAGGCCAAGAAGAGCGGAGGGAAGAGCCTGTCCCGGAACATATATATATATATATATCCCTATATCATAGCCGCTAGCGGTACCGTTTTGTGCGCATGCGTTGCGAATGGCGGACGCGGCTCAAAGCGAATGCCGCCACCGCCACCGCCGAGCCTTCCGCCGAAGATGGCCAAAATGATGGCCAAAACGACGGCGAAAGGGGCTACTAAAATTTACGCGTGTGCTAAACACGAGACTTCCACGAACCCGAAAAAAAATCAACCGAGAACGAAGAACCGAGCCCTTTATGTGGCGTGGCCAAAGGCTAAAGTTGTCGTCTGCCTTCTGCCTCCTCTTGTTTCTAAAATGAAAATAAGGAATTTCTTTAAAAAAAAGGAAATACAGGAAGAAATAACATTTCATTGCTTGAAGGATTTCTATTGTTTGCTCGTCAAGAAAAAGTAAACTGAAAACGAAATTCTTTTCACTTCTCTGAGACCAAACGAGAATTTGACCTAATGCACAGGAAAAATACCGATCACATTTAATGGAGCTTTTTATATAAATTTGTTATTAAAATCATGAAAAATTTAACAATAAATATAACAAAATTCTAAGAGACCTTATATTTAAATACATACAGAATCTAAAGGCAGCTAAGTCCCATTAAATGCTTTTTTGACATTTCCTTTTCATATATTGCTTCGAGTTATATTTTTTATTTAATTATTTACCTTCAAAAATACCCTTTAAGTATTTAAATATTTTAAAGTTAGACCAAACCCCTCTAAACATTTTTCCTCCGTGCATTTATTTACGAAAAACCAACAAACCAGAAAGCTGCACCAGCCACAACAACAACATCAAACTGAGATCATGATCATTAAAAGCCGGCCAAAGACATTCCACTTCGTGGTGGGTTTATGGCCAGCGATCGATTACAGCGCGAAGGTCGCGCCATCGATCGATCCGCCGCTCATTAGATGCCAAATAAAATGCGGTATAAAAACATCAACCAAATTGGCTGCGAGACATTTGCGTGTGAAGCGGACAGAAAACAGTTTTGTTTTGGCTCCCCAAGCTCCATCTCCAGCTCCTCTCCTGCCAAGTGTTAGCACGTTCTATGGCCCACAGCCACTTGACCCGAACTGATGGCTGGCTGGCGCCGCTAACTGAAAAACCGAAAGCTTTTACTGCCTGACTGCCAGTTCGAAAAGTAAAGAAAAACTGATAGTTTGGAACGCTATAAATCATGGCGCAACACACACAAAAAAACCCAAAACCCCAAAATCGAAGTGCGCCGATGAGGAGAAGATTTCACGGAGACAAAGACGCTGGGTTTGAATGAGGAAGATGATGCTCTGATCGGTTTTAAACGCCCCAAGCCAAGGGGTACTAAAAGCTAACAGAAATGTACAAAAAAGCCAAGAGTTTTGAGTCGATATAAGAAATGTTTTCTATCTTTATTATCTTCTATTTAAAAAAAAGAGCAGAATATTATTTTAAAAATGTATGAAATGTCTTTATAAATTTTTTCTTTTACAAAATATATTCTCAAAAATATTTTGAAAGGTAGATAATCAGGTAATTTCATATTTTACTTGTTATAATTGCTATTTAAATGTCATAAAAATCCCTAAAAATTAAGAGAATGTCTCTAACTCTAGGAAATCATATTCCCCAGTTTCCCCCGTAGTTAAACCCCACTGTGCCCCATGTATCTGTATCGCTTAATGCCCCCACTGTCTGTGTGTGTTTATAAATCTTCTTTTAATTTGTGACAAGATCAACAAGTTCAAAGTTGTTTCAATCAATTGACCTCGCGGCTCCCAGGGGCTACAAATATTGTAACAGATCAGCCAAAAGAAACGAAAACAAAGCCGCTGAATAAAATGAAGATAAGGAGAGGAGCGTGGCGAGAAGCGAGTATCAAATTCCAGCGAAAATTTTACGCAACAATCGGCGAGCGCACGTGCAGCGTCGGTCGCGGATTTAATTCACTCACATGCCGCACAGATCGTTGTTGCAGCCTGACCTGCATTTTCCAGCCGAGATTTGTGCAGTGGACACTGGCCTGAGCTTGGGCTTATTATTCAATTAAACGAGTGCCGAGTGCCGATTGCAGCTCTGCAGTGAAAGGCCGCCGCGTGCGTTGCGTATACGCCGCGTACGCCGCGTGTGCGTCATGTAACCTGTCCTCAGCCAAAACAGACCCATTAACCCAGTTACCCGCCTGTGTCACTTCGATGGCACTACATTCTACAGCTGCTGCTTCTGCTACAGCTGCTACTGCTGCTGCTGCCTTTGTTTGCCTCAATTTAAAGTTCAATTTCATTGGCCCTGGTCTCGCGGCTCTCAAATTGATGTGACAACTTTGAAGATGAAACGTGTGGGTCAATGAGCTCAATGGCCAGCTCAGTTCTCACAGCATTCGGCTGATGATGATGCTATGAAAAATCCATGAAATTGAGACAAATTTGCATGGCAGGGCAGGTTTTTAGATTCGCTGAAGGAAATTGTACTAATGCAGGTCTTACAAAGGGTTTATACATTTTTAAAAATATAATCAAAGGTTTGCCAAGAAATATTTTGTTATTTAAAAAAAAAAGGTCGCTTATTGGTTTTTCCTATATTAGAATTAGAAAACACACTCTTTAATTGAGTTTAAATATATTTTAAATTATTTTTTTAGTGGTAAAACACATAAATGGGTTTCTTTTTTATATATAAATGAATTATATTTATTTTATTAGTATTATTACTTATCTATACATCTATGTAATATTTATAAATAAATAAATTACTAGTAAAGTTAATTTAATTAAATTAAGGTCCAGATCCATATAAATTAAATTCTAAACAAGTATTTAACTCACACTTCTCACCAAATCAACAAACCTTTTATTATATTTTCTTGTTTTCTACTAATACCCTGCGATTAAGATTACTCGAAGCGATTAAAATATAAATTAAAAAATGCTGATGGCCATGTTAGGCTAATATTTAATATGTTCTTCCGTGCAATTGGCCCTGGTGATTTATTGTTCGGCGTGAGCAGCCTTGGCTTGGCCTCATTAATCAGCCAACTCCACTGGAAAGTGCAGCACGCAATGCACCACCCACAGCCCCATGCCCGCCGCCCGCCACGCCATTTTCCATTTTCCGACCCAGCTTCAAAATGGCGCCGAAAAGCACACAACAAGAAATATTTTATGCAGTCTCCCCACAAAAAAAAAGCGAACAGAGAAGAGACGTGAGAGAGTGAGCGTGAGGGAGCATAAAGTTTAATGCATAAAATATTGAATTTTTGCAGACGGATTAACCTTGACTTTCACTTTCGCCCGGAGAAATGCTGCTGTTGCTGCTGCACTGCAGCGTCCTGTCAAAGGATATAACTTTGAGTGGCGCGACAGCGACAGCAATACAAATGTAACCGCAAATGTAACCAGACCAGAACCAGACCCAGACTCAGACTCAGACTCGGGACATTTGTATGCGACACATCGAGAGAGAGAGAGCTAAAATGGGGGACTAAAGGGGGGTCTAAAAAGGACTGCACACACACACCAGCACATGTGGCTAAATCCAACAAATGGCAACTGGCAGCAGCAGCAGCAGCTTCGTCCTGCTTTTTCCGCTGGCCTCTTTTGTATGCCGCGCAACGCTTCAAAATATTCGTCCTTGGCGTCGGCGACGACGAAAAATTGTTTCTCCTTCTGATCCCCCCGTTCCCGTTCTGCATTCCTTTTTTTTATTTTTGAATAATTCATATCGCCACTCGCTAGCAGGACATTCAAAACACACACGCGATGCGATGCAATCTGAATGCCAAACAAGCCAAGGCGAAGGTGTGCCTTGTGCCGGGAAAACCCAGAGGGGCTGGATGGCTGGTTGTGTGTGTGTGTGAGTGGAAAATCCCTGCTTCTGTGTTGGGATGGATATGTGTCGGGGATGTACTTCCTCCCACATGTTGCTTAGCTGTCAAATTGAGACGCATTTTGCGGGCAATTAAAAAGTGCGCACTGCATTTTGTCGCGACTTTGAAATAGTTGCGTAACTTTATTGATACACAGTGGGAAAAATGAGAGGAATTTGGGGAAAAAAATAAAAATTATTAATAAAATGAGGTCTGTTTATATGTTAATAATTAAAGATACAAAAATAGGTAAGTAAAAAATATCATCTAAGCTGGAAATTATTTGATTATGTTGTACATAGGTAAGTTAAGTGTAGGAGAACATTAAATTAAAGTTTAATTTATGTTTAACTATATTTATAAATGTTAGCTAGGCTTTACTTTATATAATATAATTATATTTAAGATTAAGATAATATTCTTTGATAACTTCAAAGTTGTTATACAAATTTATCTGTTGAAATACAAATTAAGTAATGGACTTCATATTATTTAAGCTCAAGCAATGTAACCCTGAAGGTAACGAAGAGAAGAATAAATTAGGGTTGGGAAAATATAAATAAAATGAAAACTAAAGCATTGTTTATTATAATGATAAAATAATGTCAAGTATAAACAAAATAAACTCAAAGCTGAAATAAAACATTCAACTAAATACCTATACCACATTTAATGTTATTTAAATTTTCAAAATAACCTTCAAAGTGCATGCAAAAAAGGACTCTAAAAAGGATACTAAGCTATATGGTGTGTTTTGTGGAGGTCCCAGGTTCCAACAGGCAGGAATTTCCGGTAGCTATTTGGTATGCAGGATGCGTTCCTCACACACAGACAGACTGAGCAGCCAACGACCTCGTTACAAAACTGGAGCGAGGAAGGGAGAAGAAATCATATAGAGAGAGTGAGACAGAGCAAAATACACACACACACACAGGACGAAAGAGAGTTCCTTTTTATTTGTCCCCCCTAGTTTCCTTTTTTTTGCTGGCTGCACTGTCGTCTCGTCCCGTCTGCTTGTTTGTTATCCTGTGTAGGTGTTGCGTGTTTGTGCATCTGAGCATATGATTAAACTACATTTCAGACTCGAAAAGCAAAATAAAAAATAAAGGGGTTAACGACACTTGCCACAGATCCTAATGATGCACAGGCCGTGAGAGAGACACCTGCTTCGGGTTGCACCCAAGAGATATGCATCTCGAGGGTTTTCGGGTCGAGCAGCGACAGGTCAAAGGGTGCGACGCTGAGAAGCTGAAGTGTTGCCTTCGAATTGGAATTCTCACGCAGTCAAGTGGCAAGAATGTATCTGCAAATACCGTTGCATAATTGCAGTAACAATAACCTGTAGCCTTTACCGTTAAAGGATTGAATTCTGCCAAAAAGAAATACAGTTAGAAATGTGTCCCTAAGATGGGAACTGCAGGGATACTTCATTGATACTCCTGTGAAGCTGGAAAATCGCAATTTCCCTATAACTGTTGCTGTTAATGGTGAGAAAAGGCTTCACTAGATCAGAGATAATAAAGAATAACTCTTTTTGTGGGGGAATTTAGGTTTCACATACCTTTTCTTTTTTTCAATATATATATTTATATTTACACTAATTTCGCTGTTGATTTAAGAGGCTAGAATGTCGGCCTCTTAGCGGATTACCTCATCGCATAATTGGCTTTGGCTTTTCGCCTAACTTGTGTGACGCACATTCCACTAATCAAAGCTCTATTCCCATTCCCCCACTTGGACTTGTGGTAGTATCAAATGTTACCCAGTTAAGCGTTATATACGCTTATATCGAGCCATAGAGAGCTCTTTGCCTTGCCCATCCCTCTGCTATCATGGTCGCTTTGTAATTTATGACATTTTTGTGCGTCTTTTGTGTCGCGCTTGTATTAAATTTACAGCAACAACAACGGAGCACCGAATCCAACAGCAAATAAAGAAAAAACCCCCAGACAAGTCCAAAGCCAAAGTCAAAGAGTCTGCCTGATTTTCACTGCAGAGAGGGCGAGACGAAATCGAAGACGAACCAAAATTTAAAACGCACGCACAAGAAAAAAAATAACAAAAAATCTAAGACCCAAAAGAAAAAAATTTGGAAAAGGGGCAAACTAAGCGAAGATCATTTTGGGTATCGATTTTGGGTTTGGGGCCCTTCTGCGGAGTAGAAATAATAATAATAATAATAAAAATAATGATAAGGTTGACCTGTTGTTAAAAGGCATTGAATGCCCTTTGGGTAATAATTTATTTGTGGGACACCAGCGAGCTCTGCGCGCTCTTAGATTCGTTTTTATTTTCGGCTCTTTCTTTGCCTCGAAAACCCAAAGAAAAAAACTTGTTTTAAGTTATTGGATTGGGACTTGGGACTAGCTTAGTGATATCTTAGAGTGTGTTTGGGTTACCTTCTGGACGAGTGAAAGCTGGGGCATCTTAAGACGATATCTGACTGATATATAGCCTGCTTACAGGTTGCCCAATCAGGGAGGAAAATAAAACCGAAACACAAATGTGGGTGAGACACACGAATGTGGATCGTGTGACAAAGTCGAGGAATCGATTACCCCATCGATCGATGAATCGTTGGATCGCTATATCGTAGGATCGTTTAATCGAACACAACCCACTCGCCAGAGATCTCGATGATTATATGCAATTAGACAAAAGCGTTTAAATCGCAATCAGTTGTGCCACCAACCACCAACCACCATCCACAACAAACACAAAATAATACTACTACAAAACACAAAAAACAAATACCAAGCTCATAAAAAATGAGTTGTTATGAGGCTGGACTGGCTAATTGCAGGTGCAAAACACACTGTGCACAGGTAAAAACAACAAACGTCAAGCGTTTGGACACCGTCTAAGTGGAATTAAGTACGTGACATAAACTGTAATTGGATCTATTAGAGAGACTGTTTACTGGGCTTTCAGTTGATGGAATTTTAAGTGTCTATAGTCACAAGGGGGGCTGGCCGACGACGATCTTTTGAATTGGCTCCAAATATAGTAATGGTGATTTAATGGATTTTCAATCTTACTAGGGACTTTATCTACTTATTTTTAAGCATTATAATATACGAAACTCTTATGTAAAACTAAATAAATTTAGTTATTGCAATAACCATTTGCCATTTGAAAAACTAGAAAACCTTATTAAAAAAATTAAATATTTGCAATTCCTCAGCTTCAGCAATTTAAGAAAGAAATAATACCTTATTAATTACCTAAAATTTCTCACATTAAGTAGCACCTTGTGTGTTATTAACCAAAAAACAACTCATTAATCTCTTAATTATTTACAAAAGCTAAACAAATTGCCGCTTTATCCGTACACCAAGTCAATCATTAATTAACCAGCAAACCAGCAAAGAACAATTAAACACTAAATACATATTACAGCAAAAAAACAATGCATAAAACTCCAATGCAAATATGAAAAACAAAAATAAAAAACGCTGCAAAATCGTGACAGTTAATTTGTCAATCAAAAAGTGAGATAAAACTGTAAAAGAGAAGAAAAACAAGCAAAACACACCAAAAATCCATGATAATTATTCACTTGCTCTCGCCCAGCTCTCTTGTGAACCGAGAAATCATTCATTAAACAAACGCAAAATACAATTTTTAAAACAAACAAACAAGCAGCAAACATGTGTAGAATAGAATAGAATAACAAAAAATAAAATATACAAGAGACGCGCGCCAAATAACGCTGCGTGTATCGCTTAAATAATTAATATTTTAACACTTGGCGCAAAGTTTTAAATTTTTACATTTATTATAATAAATTAACACGAATAAGGCATAATTGCTTTGAATTGGATTAGTCGGAAAGAGAGAGAGGGGTCTCAGATTGATTGAAATGCTAAACTGTCAGACGAGTTGTCGGAATGGAAATTAGCAAGAAAGATAATCCACAAAAAATGTTTATGAAATATTATTAAAAAGAGATTCTTACGGAAATTTAATAAGGCTTAACAAATAATAAAAAAAAATATAAAATTAAATAGAAAGGGTTCATTGAGTCTTAACCGCCTTAACTACTTACTTTCAACTACGATTGTATATCCCAGCCATATGCATATGACCCAACGGAAATGAGCTTCATTACCAAAACAAACAGAGAGCCATAGCCGAAAGAGAGTCTGTCCGGCTGTCCGTCTGTCCATCCGTCCAAGATCCCCAGAGATGACGGACTCCGGCTGACTGACTAATGTGTGTAGAATGGGTAGGTTGAAATGGAAATTGAATACCTGTTTGCCGTTTAATTATTTCGTTTGCGTATTTTTTCTTCGTTTTGTTTTTGACTGATTGTCATTAATTAATTTTCTGTATAAGTCGCTCTGGTCCCTCTGTGAGTGCGTGTTTTATTTTGTTTTTTGGCCAAGCCTAAACTGATTGGCGGTTCATTCATAAATCGCCTGGCCCCCGCCCCATCCCCACGAATGGCAAATTGAATTGTTTTTTAAGTGCAATTGGGGGAAGCAGCATTCCCCCATTAAGCCGAGCGCACGCGCCGAGCCCAAAGCATCTGCGAGGATCGCAGACATCCGATGATTGCGCAAATTGCACCTACACACCAAAGGCGAAAAAAAGTGCGTGGTACTTGCCAACATTCATCACAGATCAGTCACCACTGTGAGAAAAATATAGATACTTGGCACATTTGAGTACAAATTGAAATTAAGTGAAAAATCGATAGAGTTTTTGGTTATTTTCGATATTTTTGGACTATGGATTGGTCATTTCTTTTGACGTCCATCACTAGCTTATAAACAACAGATGTTCTAAAGACTTGGGGCACTCTATGAAGAAATAGTTTTAAGTCACTTTCTTATGAAAATGCAAATATTTGTCGATCCCCAGATTAAGCTAGGGATATGGAAATCGATACATTAATCGATAAATTAACTCAAGCCGGCACTATACAAGAACTTACAAAATTAAACATTTTTCCCAGTGCCCGACTGCGACGAGAGCAAGACGAATGCGAAGCAGAATCCAGCGCAGACAAAAGACAGTCAATTTTTTTGCAACGCGCACAAGAAAATTAGTTGCCAGGTCCCGCAGCTGAGCATGAATCCAGAGATTGAGGCAGAGTCTGAGCCACAGTCTCAGCCGGAGTCTGGATCTCGCCCTGCGTTTTGGGCTTGAGTTTGAGTTTGAGCCTTGCCTTGCCTGTGGCATAAATCACTTGACAGGAAGCGTTGCAAGCCTTGTTGCGCCCACAACAACAGCAACCACAGGCCGCTGCTCTATGTGGCCATTAAAAGACATTTGTTTGTTTGTTTGTTGTCAGCCGTTCGCTCTCGGTCGGTCTTTTTTTCGGTTTTGGCTTTGACTTTTTGCATTCCATGAACGATGAAGCGCAGCCATTGCAAATTGAAATCGAAATCAGTTGCCAAAGGAGAAGCAGCTCGTCATCGTCGTCATCTGCTGGGGCTGCAGCAGCAGCTCCATCATCCGCATCATGACTCGAGGGCATGGTTAAAGCCGGGACTGCGTAAGTGCCCTGGTTGACCACGAGACCACAGCGCAAATATGTTGTGAAACGGACCTGCACTGCCATAAAATAAGGGTCTGGTCGCCAAGGAAAATAAATATAAATTTAAGAAATGAAATTAAAAATCATAAATTCATCGTATCTCAGAAATTAACCATCTATATTAAAGTTTATTAATTAACTTGTATAAATAAAATGAAAGAAAATCATTCTAGGGCATTCCTTATTTAGCGCGGTGTACTCCCTTTTTTTCATGTTATATTTTTTCCCTTTCTTGGTTTTCTCGTTGATTTCTGTTTCTGCACTGTGCGGACTCCGGGTCCTGAAGGGCAAAAACTGGAGGAAGGACATTGGCTGGGCAGTCGTTGTACTACAGAGGGCGCCCCCCAGAGACTGGCAGGGGAAAATGCCGCAGAAATAATTATTTCTGTTGCCATATCTCTGTCTCCCGTTTTGGCTTGGGTTTGGGATTGGCATTCTCCAAGCTCAGAGAGTGTAGGTGGTCATGTGTGGGCGGAAAGATATAGTAGGTGAGCTGGTTAAGTGAAAATCACAGAGGCAATTGATAAATGACAGGGAAAAAACTCTCTAAGATATGCAGGAAAATCAGGGTCAGGGAATGCTCTTAATTAAGGCAATTAATGTGATATAATAATTGGGAAAAGGAAGATTAGCCAACCGGAACAGCTTTTAGAAAGGTCGATCGAATAACTAAATTAAAATAATTCTCTATTTTATAAATAGAGTGGGAAAGTGGGAAATACAAAAAAACAAAACAATAAATTAGAGATCATCACGAGGCTATCCTTAAACATATATATAAGGTAATTCCCATTTATGATCAGATAAATCTCTATATCAGAGGGGTTTTTATAGATCATACTATCATCTGGGCAAAATGGAAGCTAAGCCAGATCTATCGTCGGGTTTTTCCAGTCAATTAGTTGCTTGATTAATTAGCACAACATTTAGCACTCGTCGCAGCCCTAATATCAGGCCCATAACTAGTTAGTACCCCCATATATATACTCGTCTAGATAGATATAAAACCTGCTGAACCGCAAAATATTACCGTGTGCAAAATGTTAAGTATACGACATGTCTGAACTGCGGTTCAGCACCGGCGAAAATTGAGCATGAAGATAATTTCAAGCTTTTTATTTGCCATTTTTTATATGACACCGAGATTCGATATCATTAAACCGATTCGAATCGATTAGAGGTGTTCGGATGAAACGGGTGCGCTGCGCACGCGCCCTCGATTACGGGCCAATTCGTTTTCATTTTCATTCAGATTTTGTTGAAATTGAAATGCCCACGCTCCATCCTTCTTTGAGTCACAGTGGGGGGAGTCTCTCAGTGTCTCAGTCTCTCAAAATCATTAACCACACGGAAAACAAAAAATAAACACAAGCCAATCAGTGATTGATTGAGAATTAATCAAGTAAAGATAAACGTGATCTTGGAGTTGGTTCATAATAATATGTTTATACTAGGAAATAGCTGGAATATAATGTTTAAAAATATTTTCTTGGGTCCTAAAAGCTCTAATTATTTTCTAGACTGTTTCTTACTCCCTAAGTATTTTCTACTTTTAATAGATTTTTCGTGTGTAACGCTGAAGTCATAATCAATCAAATAATCTCCTGCTGTTGTGACCGGGCGGCTGTTGCAGCTGAAACAAATATGCCACTAATTACAGTTTCAGTCTCAGTCTCAGTCGGCAGTCAGCAGTCAGCGATTGCGGTTAAGAATGCCAAGAGACATCGTGCATTATGTGCATTATGCAACCCAACCTATGTGCAATATAAGTTTTTTTTCTGGCTGCTTATCCTCCATTGTTTGCCGTGACTCGGCGCTCAGCAGCTCAGTCTCTGTGAATCGCCTTTTTATACACAATTACATTATTTATCGTTTAATTAACTCAACCCGCAATTATTTCAATTAAAAATGCTGCCCGCTCGCCGCTGAGTAATGCACACACAACCTGTAGGGTCCCAGATCCATGCCATATCTATATAACTATATATATCTGTATAAACCTGGGCGTGTGGCCGCCTCTGAGTCAGCCTCGTTTTCGTCGTCGTCGTCTGGGCAGCTCGTCAACCTCGGCTTTATCTGCTCAAGTTTTTCCCACAACAAATTTGATCAGCAATAAAAAAGAAAAATAAAATAAGGCAAGAGCCGAGCAATAATCAAAATGGAAAATTTTCTGGCTTAGTGATTAGGAGAAGACGTTATGCTCTATGATAAAGAAGATTAGATCTTTAACTAAAACCTCTTAGAAATGCCCTTAAATGTGGGTTTATAATTCCCCAGAAAAACAAGCAAAAACTAAATACATTTTTCATAATACTTTGAATTTATATATCAAAAAATACTTCTCCTAAATTATAATTTATAATAATTATTATCCAAAAACGATACACATAATTTTTTCATTCCCTTGTAACCTCTACTAACTCTTCAAAACTAGTTCTTAATAAATATAAAAAATTCCCACAACAAAAAAAAGGAAAACAAAGCGCCAAATTAAATCCAACAAAAGCGCAGTGGAGGAAGAGCTGCTTCGTTGTAGAAAAGTCGATCAATCCCACCGATAAGCGATCGTGGCTAATCAAAGAGCCGCCAAGACACTTGTTACCAACGGGGGATAGCGATATTTGTTCCGAGCCATCGACGCCTTATCGGGAGTCTGTAATTAAGCTCGAAACAAAAGCAGGGAACCGAAACAACAACAAGTTCAGATCGAACTCTCTAACAGCATATATGTATATATATATTTCAGACCATCTTTTACATGTGGGCTAAGACGGAAATTTATGGCAGAGCTACCCCGAAGTTTCAGAGTCGGTTGGTCATGGCGTTGATTAGACCAAAAATGAAAATGAAAAAAATACGAAAAAATACGAGAAAAAAACAGAAACTAAAATCAAATACAAACGGAAAGAAAAAACCAAGTTAGATGGGGCACAAGTGACACAGCATGGCGCAGTCGCAAGATGGGGCCCGGTCGGGGCCGCCTTTGTGTCCAAAAACCATTTGCCGCCATTTGGCCGAGAGACTGAGACGGGAGAGCTCAGTTTCAGCTATTCGTTTTGGCCTTTTTGTAAAATTTATGTCTCATCGAGTTGACAACCTAAAGAATGGGCTACCTACAACAACCACAGCAACAACAATCAATAAAAAGGCGTACCGCTAAATTCGAAAGTTACATTTTTGGAAATTGGAAGAGGAGCCCGAGCCCGGTTTCTTCTTTCTCATTAAACTCTTCTTCTGGTCTTTGGCCAAGCTCTTCTTTAATTTAATACCTTTTAGGTTTTACGATGATGGCAAAAAAAATATAGATAGATATATATAATCTGTGTATGCTGAAACTTTAAATGAACTAGAAGTCAAGTTCTTTTTTGGCGCTCCTCGAAAATGTTGCATAAATTTGCAATTCATTAGGGCGGAGAGAAAAAAAAATGTGTTTGCTTAATTTTTTCCAGCGATTTCTGGCAATCACATAATTTATGCGACAAGTTCTACATTTTATTTACGTGATTGTGATTAAACTTTAATGGGTTCATTGATTGGCTTCGATTGGGAATGCTTTACACGTGGCCCAGGCCAAACCGGGAAATTCATCAATGGTCTGCTAGCTCATCCCCCTCAGAATAGAAGGGTTCATAAAACAAATGCCGAGACTGGGCAAAGTGCTTAATAAATTTGCTTAGCTAATTTTGTTAAATGCAATAAATTTCAATGAAAACGTACTAAAAACAAATCAATGTAGAGGCGAGAGAAAAATAGGATATGTGATGGTACCCTGTAAATAAGGGAGGAGTGTTGGTGAAGGGATTTATTTTATAAGAAAATAAAGATCCCTTAAAAAAAAAATTAAAGCAGAAATATACAGTAAAATATTGATTTGTAAGAATGTTTTTAAAATATGTGTTTATTTTATCAATGAAAGAATTACTATTTAACATAGTTTTAAGAGTTCTTCATATACTTCAGTAAGGTAGAAATTAACTAGACACCTGTATTAATTTATACAAATTTTTATAAAGAGCAAAATATCCGTCGACCCTTGTTTTTCTTAACCATTCCTCACTTGTTTTATATTTTGTTGTTCCCTCGCAACATGTGTAGCAATAAAAGCACTGACCGAACCAACAAAAAAATTCTACAAAAACCCAAACCGAAATATACGGCCAAACCAATAAAAAGCAACACCACCAGAGAGCAAAACAACGCAAGACACAACAACACACACAGCTCGACACAACAAGAGCAAACAGCAAACATCAAACACGATTTGTTCAAATGTACGCAATTATTTATCGGACCCGGGACCCGTAACAAACTATCGGGATTGGGACTCGGACTCTGACTTGGACTCGGACTGGGACTGGGACTGGGGCACTTGAGATGATTTCAGTTCAGTTTTCAAGTCGGAGAAGAAGTGCGAGATTTATGCACTTGGCCAGGAAGGACCCTTTTGTCTGGACGGAGGAGGAAGCCCGGCTCAAGGAACTTGCGCTGCTGCCTCCGCTGCTGCTGTTGCAATTGAGTAGTAAAAAATAATTTCGCTTTATACGAGATTTATGTGGCTTGTTTGCACATTTGATGTACCCAGCACCGACACCTCCGACAAAGCAGAGCTGGGGGATTTGGCAGCGGAAGATCTCTCTCCTTTCTGACCACTCTTTTGGCATATAAATTGCACTCAAATCTAGAGTTTAATGTTGCTTAGGGATCCCAGGGTCGCCACGCCCTACTTTCTATTTCTAAACGGTTTTTAAAAAACTTTCACCCAAAAATGTCATCGATTTTAGTTTTAATGCCTTTCCCGCTGTGTTCATTTACTTATCATCGGGAGAAATCTACTTAGAGCGTGTGCCGCTCCAAAAAGAATTAGTATCAACTAATGGATCCATAAAAAACACGAAACCACAGCGAATAGCAGAGTCGAAAAGCACAAATTCGTGCAATTGCACAAATAGGAGTTATAAAACCTAAACAGAGTCGAAACAATGGTTAGCTAGAAACGAATAAAAACCATTTTTAAGTAGCAATAAAAAAGCAGAGGAGTTGAAGAGAATAAATGCAAATTGTTACTTTTCTGGGAAGTTATTTGTAGGAAATTATTTTAGATAAAAAGAAGAAAAGGTGTGAAGACATTACTTAAGGAAATTATCCGTTCATAAACATACAGATATTAGGAAATAATCATATTACAAATAATACAAACTATTTAAAGCCTTTTACAGCAGAATAAAGACTTTAAGTACCATAAGATAATATTTTTAAATCAAATAAAAACTTTTAAAATAAAAACTTTCCAATGATGTGTAACATTTTGCCTAAGCAGGATTAAAACTATTATTTTTTGCCCGTATATATAATATATCCACTTAGTCTTACCCAACTTATACCCATTTCAACCTTTAAACGAAGACAGCCCTAAATCAAAACAAACTTAGCATTAGCCCCCATAAGCTAGCAATCATATATTTTAATCGATTTTAAAATGTTCATAAAAAAAAACTAAACTCGCCTAACACACACACCCAATCTTTTGGGGACAATATTGTGTGTCTTTGTGTTTGGTTTTTTTGTTGGCAACTGAAATAAAATTTGACTTTTTATGTCGTCGTTGACCTTCGTCTAATAAGAGGACCAGCAGCAGCGAAACAAGAAAACTTTAACTTTAACTAATGAAAGAAAACAAATTTATAGGCATCATAATTATGCGAAATTTCAACGGACCCAAAACGTTATCGAAATCCACAAAAAAAAAAAACGAAGCAGGCTTGATAAAAGTTGAGTTTTTTTGTTGTATTTTTTCAATATATTTCTTTGGCTAATAGTAAGTTATGAAGTCGCTGGGGAGCGAGGGAGAGAGAATATCTGGCCATAGATGATTGCCGTTTGGCCAATCAATTTCTGGTTAATAAATTTGGCGCAAAATTGTCAACGGCCAGAAGACAAGGTATTTATGACGATGTGGCCGTTGAGTTTGTTTTTGGCTTTTAGCCGTTTAGAGCTTGTTGTTTGTGTAGTGAGGCGTTTCGGATTTTTGTGGTTTTTTTCTTAGTTTTTTTTTGCGGCGTTTTTTTTTTGAGTACCGGGTATTTCGAAAACGGCACGTGCGCCTGTGTCAGGTTTTTTACGAGCGGCTAATTTTGTGGCCCGGTCGGTTTTGGTCTTTAACTCTTTCTCGGCCACAGCAGAGACACTTCTCCGCCGATATCTGGGACTTGGTTTCCTTTGTGGAAATTAAGTGACTATGACTATTGGGTTATAGGTATATTGATAAGACTGGCCAAAGCCAAGTCCATAAAACCGCAGAAAAAAATAAATAGATAAAGAAATACAACAGAAACTCAATAAAGTTTTTGTGGGGACTCGCCTCTAGTTTCAAATGTTTATGCTAAAATATATCTGATGGATTGATTAGTCGAAGCTGTGATTGAGTCGTTTGGCCATTGACAAGAAGGGACTGGAGATTAGGTGAGGAAATAACGAAGAATGGATTCTCTGAAAGTGGTTACAACGATAATATTTTATTTTTAAATTCAATAAAAAATAAATTAAAAAATACATATTATAATAACAATAATCTAAAAAATACTTCTATCGAAATATATTCGTTTTATATCGATATAACCGATAAATGCGATTTTTTAAAAAATTCTGTTATCTTATAGAATTCTCTATCAATTATGGGTCTTTGACATCGTATGTCGAACAGATTCCTAATTTGTTTTTCAATTTTATATACACTTTGGTCTCAACCCCTTGTAGTCAAAATAATCTATGATTAAGCATTTCGAAAATAACCCATAAATCTCTTATAATTTAATTTAATTTAATTCTCTTACAAAATAATATTTTAACAAGTTCCTTTCAAGCTTTTAAAGCCCAATTTCATCCCAAAAAAGCTACCCTAACTCCCTCAAAGATCTAATAGAGAAAAAAAAAACCCAAAACACTCCCTCTCGTATTTCATTCAAATGGCTAATGCCAAATAATCTGATGGATTGATTTGTCTTCACCACGAATTAACTCGTTTTGTGGCCAGCGCTGATGATGATGATGATGATGTGACTTCCTATATTGATTTACAAGCTGACAGAACGCAGACACCAGCCAATGGAGGAGGCACACTTGCACACACGAAGCCAGTCACTTAGCAAATCCTTTTTTATCTTTATGGGTCTGCACCTGAATGAGTCGTTGAGTCGGCCGGCCAAAGAGCCAAAGAGCTTCGACTTGGGCTCCATTCATGCAAACTGGTAGCCGGGTAGACCCATAAAATTGGCAAGCGATCGCTCCATTAGGCCAGAGATCCCCTCGATTCCCGCCCAATCCCATCGCTTATTCGTTGTGTAATTGTCAACTGGCACGATCAGCTTCAGCATCAACAGCTCATCAGGGTCCTCGGGCTTCCCAGCTCCAGCTCGAGCTCGAGCTCCTCGGACAACTCAATAAACGAGGCCTGGGCTGGGATTTACACCTGACCACAGAGAGCCAATGCCAGGGTCACCTCCTCCTTGTCCTCCTCCTCCAAAGCCTGTTTGATTTCATTTCATTTCGTTTGCTGTGGCTGTTTTGCATGCTTATTGCCAGTTTTGATTGCAGGCGCTACACACAGCCAGCAACCAGCCAGATTCCCTGTTCCCAGCCAAGCTCCCAGTCCGAGCGAACTCAACTGCCTGTTAAGAAGGCGTTAAATGCATGATTTGTGGCCACAGTTGGTTAATGGTAATGAAGCTGATGGTCAGTAAGCCAAACAGGCGACGACCGGCCTACCGAGCGAACTCCGAGCTGCGTTCGTTTATTTTTCTCTTTATTCTTTTTACTTTTTGATTTCAATTAAGCAGCTTTGTGTGAATTGCTGAAATGTTTATAGCCTCGGTGAGGGTATGAGTGGCCTGTATCGATATTGATTGAGTTCCAAAAAGCTTTAATCTGCTTCTCAAGGGTTTTTCTAAAGGAAATTGAAAAGAACTGAAGGGAGATGTGCTCTAAAAAATAGTATTTATCGTGGATTATGATTAAGCTTTAAATTATTTATTTTAAAAAATATTTTAGTTAAAGCTCTTAAAGTTAAAGTTGTATAAGAATCCAATGTAGAAATGAACCTAAAATTAATTTTCACGTTAAAATGATGTAGATCCCCTTTTCACTTTATTTTAATTTATCAGGGGAAACTTAGCCGACCGGTAAGCGCCAAGAAAGTCTTATATCACATCCGGAACATTATATTATAAAATTATTATTAACTATAATCCTTTATCTAAGAATTAAAAAAAAAATAATGTTCATAAGTAAAAAAGAAACGTGAATATAAAAAGGAATTTTGGAATGTTACCTATTACTTTTTTTCTCCTAAAAATGTATTTACATTTTAAATATATTATAATAATAAAACCCTCGAACTGAAAAATAATCCTAAGGGTATTAACCATTCGTTGTATATTAATTTGAGTCTGACCATTTTTTATGACATTTATGATCCCATTTATCTAGACAGAGCTCCGTCTTAAATTAGCCTTATACGAGTATATTTTTTCGGTTGATCCGAGGCATCCATCTAGATCCGGCTATTACGTCACTTGGCCATGCTGCCTGCAGTTTGTCAAAGGCGCAAAGAGCTAAATAACTAAAGAACCCAAGAGCCGAAAAGCCGAGGAGCGGAGGAACTCAAGAACCCAAGAACCCAGGCCAGTGGTACGCCCTGGGCGCCATAATCACAGACGACGCGGCGTTTTGTAGGTCAAGTCTGGCCGGGCTTATGTCTCAACGGTGTGTGTGTGTGTTGTATTGGGCTCGGTGTGTGTGGGTGTAGGTGTCAGTGGCGCTGCATAAAAGTTTTAGCAGCCGTCAACGGCGCGACTCCGTTCGTGTTGTTGTTTTGGCCAACCTTGTGCAACTTTTCAGACAGCCAAAGAAACTACAAGCTCGGCGACTGCAAAAATTTAACTGCAGTCGACGACGACGGCGGCGGCGGCAACAATTGCATTTGGGGTCTGGGTCTGGCCAAATGGCCAACTTAGCTGCCAATGCGACTCGGCATCATAAAATTTAATTTCCTGCGCTTTAAGTTGGCCCAAATATGCCCGGCACCACTGCTGTTGCCACCACCTCCCCTTACGTTGGGAAGCCCGTTTTAATTGCGCTTTCATTAACGCGACTTTGATTTATGGCTACCGCGTTGCCAAAGGTTTTTTCTCTGTATTTTTTCTTCATTTTTTTCTCGCTCTCTACTTCTTTTTATTTTCTGTTCCAGCGATTTCTTTTGCAAATATTTAAACATTTTTTTTTTGTTCAGCCTCTGTTTGTATTGATTTTCAGCCACGCTGAGAGGGCTTTTTGTTTAATACTTTTCGGTAGTCAATTTGAAAACGACACTAACAACACTCGGGCGATAAAGACTACAAAAAAAGGGGAAAAAGAGTATGCATTTACAAAACTTAACTCTAACTTCTTCATCTGTATTTTGGGGCTTTCGCTGAGAGCTTACAGCTTGAATCAACGCATATTTTTGGATCCGCGATGATCTGTCAGATTTTGAAAGTCTAGACAACCTGACGACACAATAATACTCATAGCTGGGAGGTCTTTTTCACTTTGTATACGTTTTTTTTTGCTAAAAAGATTTGCATCTGATCAAAGTATTACGTTGGCCTAGGTGCGGCTGTTGAGAAGCGCAGAGAGAGGTCTAAAAACTCTATTGATAGAGAAAGATAGATATAGGCGGTAGAAAAAAGAAATAGGTCACAAATTTATCAGTAAAAATTTTGTATTTTTAGATAGAAGAACATAGAATAATTCACATATAATTGTTTGCCATTAATGAAAATTGATTAAGCTGTTGTTACAATCTGTAACTAAGTCAAAAGTTCACAACATTTTAAAGAAAATTTTTAAGCTGCCTTCTTAGTTTGTATTGACTTATTTTTGGAACTCTTTGATTTGCATTATTTGGCAGTAATTCTTAAAATTTTCCTGCTTACGGCTAGCAAATATGAGCATAAGGAAACGCTGAACGCTCAAGCGGCGGCGGCGCCCCAACATTTTCCACCTCTTTTTTTTCACCATTGCCACGCCGCCCCGAGCATCGTTCGCGTTGCATTGCAAATGCGAAAAAATGCTGGAAAAATTAGAAATGCAAATGCAGCTCGCGGGGAGGCGATGCTGGCGCTTTGATGACTCGTCGTCGTCGTTGTTGTTTGTCTTTTGATGATGCGCATGCGCAACGGCAGCCGATTCGAGTGCAAAAACGTGCGGCCACGGAAAACTCAGCTCGGCTCGGCTCGACTGCGTCTCATCGACATCTCCCGAGCACGTGCGCGCATGCGCAGCAAATAACTCGCCCATTCCCAATCCCAGAGCTCCTCCAGAACTCCTACCGATTGGACGCGGAGTGGGATGGCATCCCCCCCAGATAGGGCGCACAGGGGGGCACATGCCAACATGCCCGGCTACTTTGTTTATTAATTCTTTTGCGCATTTTTTCGCGCTTGACTCCGGGATGCTGCTGCTGCTCTGCTCGGTTCCGTTTGGGTTTTGGGTTCGGTTTTGGCCGCCGGCAAAAAGATTATTGCCGGTTTTCATTAAGAGATTTATGGCAGGCAGCGAGGCACAGAGACTGCATCGTAGAATCAGCGGAATCAGCTGCTCCCCATGCACTTGACCGCCGCTGACTTGAATGCCGTTGGCATTCGTTCACGGCCATTTGCCAGGTATGAAAATTTAAATCTTTAAATTCTATGCTGCACCTGAGATGCACTCCGAAAAATTGCAGTTTAAGCCATGAAATTATTACCAAAAAAATTTTAAAGAATATACAAATAAATGTGTAAATATTCCTTAAGAATGTTAGGTTAGTTCAGAAAATATTGGGGACAACTTAAGGGACTCATTGAGGATTCTTGTCATTTTCAGTCACAGAAAAAAATATAGAATAGCCGTTCAAATATTTTTTAACCCCCCTGATAATGTGTATATTAAATATACTATATTTCCTTTTAGGAATATTTGTTAACAAAGAAATTAACTCACAGCACCCTATGCTAATTTTTCCAAGTGCACTTGGCTAGTATTTGCGTTTAGATAGCTATCTTGAGCGCTGGGCGACCTTGTTGCCGGTTTGGCAAAATGTCAAGCAACGTCTGCGACTGTCTGCAAATTGTGTGTGAGAAAATAGTGTTGTTTTTGTTTTTCTCTTTGCTCGTATCGCTTTTTTGTAGTTCGAAACGGATTCGAAACCTGGGCCAGGGTGGCCCAGAGTTTGACTTTATCTGTGAGCCAGCACCACCCCACCCATTGCCTTTATATTTATACGTTAAAAATGTGTGCAAACAGCAGCGAAAAGAGCAGCAGCACTTCCAATAAAAATAGCAAACAAGAGACTGAGACACGACTATGAGATACCCAGACATAATCAGGGATAAGTATGAAAATATGTTGATTAACTGAAGGCCAAAAAGCAGACAGATAAAAAGAAATATAATTATATTATATTTATTATTTTCGTGTGGACACTGACACACGAAGGACACGGTTAGATCACTTTCCCAGCTGATGCCAATCCAACTTAATTCGTTACCCTTTTCCTAAACATCTCATGAATAAATATGTAATTTATGTCATTAATCTAGCTCTAATAGTTTCTAGATCGAACCAGATACACTACGTTTTTGGATCTGTAATCCCAATATATATCTTTATAGCTTCTTTCACCCCTTGATATAATTTTTCCACAAATACAATATACCCTTTGTGGCTGATTCCAGTGAAGGGGTAAGAAAAAACAGCGCAAAGTGGTTGGCTTTGACACTGCGCCGCTCGATCGCGGCGGCGGTCTTGGTTACGCGGACTTGGACTCAGGCTGGGACCAACTACAGGCTGCCAATTTGCTTGCCAAAGTCCGCGGGAGTTGGCAAGGTGTAGTGGCGATGGCCAAAGCAGCAGCAGCAGCAGCTTATAAAGCCATTAATAACCCGCGCATTTTCAACAGTTTTAGCCCCGCGACTGCACACGAGACGTAAATGGTGACCGGAGGAGATCGACGGAGACGGAGACCGACGGCGGACGGCGGCTGGCGGAGATCGGCGACAATGTCATGGTTCAGGCATCAATTGCGTTTGCTTATTAGAGAGATGTTTGCGTGTTTGTCTCCGACTCGATGGTCGCCGTAGATGGCTTTATGGCTGCGAGGGCGGTCCCAAGAGTTCGATATATCTGCGAGTGTGAGAATTATTATCAAGGGGGCTATTTTTTCGGGTGTGTTAATTGAAGAAAATCCTACAGAGAATAAAAACTTATAGTGTCCTAAAGTCTGTAGTTACAGACCTCAACCTCACGGAATCCGACACCGTCAGACATATTTTTCTTTTAAATAAACTAAGTTCACCTACATTTATCTAAGAAAATTAACCATTAATATTTTTGTCTAAAGCCTCCAGCTTTCCTTAACCTAAGAAAAGTGATAATTGAATGATTAACAACATTTCCCCATTTAATTTCGAAGCTTTCAAAGCGTCCCCCTCGTAATTTTCCCGTAGCGCACATATATCAGAACGATCTTCCATATATGGCCTGCCCGCATTATTTGTCTAGGTGTCTGCTGATCCAGCGCCGTAAGTGCCTCCACAGTCGAAGGTGTCGAATGGCGGCGCCCCCGCAGCACCGCACACCACCTTTGGAATCACCTATGGAGCCACCACCTCCACCTGCCGGCCGCATCCCAATTTGTGGCTTGTTTCGCTTGCATTTTACACACAGAGTCACAGCTTAATTCGCCGATGTGGGAGTGTGTATCTTTCTCTATTTATATATCTCACTTTTGTGGGTTGTTAAAAAGAATTTCCAACGCTTTACGTTTTCCGAGAGCCCATAAATATCGCAATTAGTGTAAGGTTTTCTCAAATGGCAGCCTCACTAATTTGACCTAAAGCGAAACAAGACTTCGGGGGGCTGTTCCATATCGAACTTTAAATCCCCAAAACCCTCTCTAAATCTTAAGCTGAGCATAATAAATCTAGGTATATAAACCTATATACGAACTTCCCATCAGTAAAGTATTGTTCATCTATTCTTTCGCTTTGTTTCCTTGGCCAAACTGTCGCACACGAACGCACACGGCAAGAACTCACAAAAAAAAAGAGAGAAAAAAAACCAGAGCGGGAAAAAGAAAATGAAAATTCCCAAAGGAAGCATAGATAATGAGCCCGGCGGAGTCCCCGACACTCCGAATGCCAGTGAAAAAGTCGACCAGCCGAAGCCGAAAGCCAACTCTTGAACAGACGGAAAGTGTGGCCCAATCACAGGGACGGACTTGGAGTTTAAAATGTACAAGAAATTTTAATAAGTTCCCCAATCAAAATATAATTAAGTATAAGAGGTAAAAATATTAATAAAGCCCGCAAAAGTTCCTCAATTAACTTGAAATTAAAATCTACATTAATAATCAAACCTAAATATAAATACATTTTATTATTCTTGTATAACTTATATTTGTAGAATAATAAAAACAAACTTAATAAATTATTCAACAAATTATATTAACATTATTTTAAAGTTCAGCGAACTAAAAATTACAAAAAAAAATTACAATGTTATTATTTGTTTGGGATAGTGGGATAAAATGTACGAATTTGTGCAGATAAATAGTTAACATATTTTATTTTATTATAGCAAAAGTCCTGTGCAATATATATATATTTTTTAAGTTAAGAAACTTAATTTAAAAAATCCTCCTGGACCTTTTTTTTTTTAAAGAAAAGTTTCAGCTTTTTTATTTTGTTTTAAAATTACAAGGGGAAACCCAAAAGCCCTGGACAATCCGCTCCTGGGGGATGGTCAGTCACCCAGTTCGTCAGTTGGGCCCGACGACGTTCGGGTGACGTTGACTAGTGTCAGCCATTTTAGTCGAGTTGCCGCGGCGCTGCCACAATGGCAATATGCCTGGCCATTGTGGAACGGCGACTCTCCCGGCTCCGACTCCGAGTCCGACTCCGCTACCGCTACCAACTTGTGCTGCCAGCTTCTGTAGCTTTTGTTTTTAGCCATTGTTAGCTGGTGCTGGTGCCGGGTCTGGTGCTTCAGCTTCTGCAACATTTGAATGATTCTCGTTGGTCGTGTCAGTCCCACGGGTAATTATTGACACGGTTGTATGCACGCAGCCCAAAAAGCACACACAAAAGCAGGCGGCGGTTGCTTTGCCACGCGAAATAATAAAAAGCCAACTCCACTCGAAATAATAATAATGAAAATGTCGGTATTTGCCTCGCGGAGGGGTTTCTCTCCCGCTCACCGATATAGATACGAGCGTATATACAGATATATATACATATAGGGGAGGGTGCGCTGTGTGTAGGGGGTGTTGCCGCTGCCGCTGTCGCACTTGGCACGCACGGCCACATTAAAACCAATGAAAACTACAATTTGCCCTCGCATATTAGTGGTTTTTCTTTTATCATCACATAATGCGGAATGTTAGGTACTCCAAAAGGTGGGCCATATAGTTTTTATGAGCCTAAAACGGAGTTGAAAATAAAATATATAGCAAAGGATATTGAATTTTATGATAGTTTGCAGCGGTAAATTAACCAAAGGGAGTATATTAACTATGTTAATTTTGAAGTGTTTCTTAAAGATTCCAATTCCATACAATTATTTTAAAATCTAGGCTAAATCTATTGGAATAGGGATAGTTCTTATAATATGGTTGCAGTTCCTTTTAAAATATAAAAATAAAATACATAAAGATTAGTAATAAGCTATATTTAATCTGTAAAGACAATGAACCTTGCCTTAGCCTCTTTTAAAAGCAACTACTATTCCTCTTCTGAAATAAACATATTGAATTCTATTACATATTTAAATCCGCCATTAAAATCCATTAACTATGATTAATCAGCAAGGAATTTCCGCCCGGAATTTCAGCTTTTGGACAATCCTCCGAAAATCCCATAAATTCTTTAAGCGTATTTCGAGGCGGCACATGACCATTAAAAAACCTTTCCTTTCCGTTTTTCTATATAAAAGTTTATATAGCCCGAGGGGCGGCGGGTTTTATCTACGCGAGAGTGGGTGTGCGTGTATTCTACGAGTGTGCGAGTGCGTGTGCCTCAACTACCCCCAAAAATGGCAGGTGGCAATAGATAAATGTATAAATAGGCTGTTGTGGGCAGTCGCCATGTTGTTTCCCCATTAAATTTCATTTCATTTCGACGTCTCTATACTTTATTCTGTGTTAGAAAATAATTAAGAGACCAGAGAGAGAATAATTATATATCGGGTACAATAAATATATATATTGTTCAAGTGCATGGAGCGCATCGCGTGGGCGTTTGCCATGGCGTATAATGGAAAATATATAATTTTCATGTTTTATTTTCCCTGATTATTGGCCATTTTATATTTTTTTTGCGTTCAAACCACGCGCCGAAAAAAGTTCAATTCGAGCGAACAAATAACAACCGAAAAGCGATGATTTTTGTTTTGTTTAAAGCATTAATGCCGTCGCATAAATAAAAATCATTGCACTTGCGCTTCTGTATTATATATTATTGTTATTATTTGCTGTTTGTTATTGTTTTCGGTGCTGTTGTGTTTATAATATATATATTTAAGCCTAAAACTGGCTTTTAAGCGGGCGGCTGTCTGGGTTGTCGCGGAGGGTTCAGGATATATATTTACAGGCTGATGCAATTTTTATGCGGAATTACTCGTACTAACCAATAACATTTCGGGGCTGTGAATATGGTTAATCAACACATCCCATCCACATCCAATGAAATATGCATTTAAATTATGAATTAAATGCTAAAAGCGTGCGGCACATTAGATTCCGATCCAAGCGGCAGCAGGGGGCAATGAGACACATTTAATGATATTTTATGATTTTGTTTTGCATTTTTCGGTGAACATCATCCCATTATAATATTACCTTGGGCTTTAAGGGAGCTAAATAAAATGTAAATGTTTTCGGGGAGAATTTAAAAATATTTTAAAAGGGGTTAACCCAGTTTTATCTTTCTTTAACATTTCAGACAGCCAAAACTAACTATATAGTTTGATACAAGGTATTAATATAAAATATATTTTAAGTATGTAAAATCGTAGTATTAAATATATACCTTCGTGAAACCATAAACTTAACATTTTTTTTAAACTATAATATAAATAAAGGAACAAAAAGTTTATGCTATACCAGTAGTCGTAACAATTCGGGAACAAATATAAATTTTTATACAAAAGGTACCTTTGCTTAATCAATGGTAACTTTCAAAGTATTTAATAAATTAACTTTTAAGGGAAAGTTAAAAGCAATAATACAAATAATACCAGTGTTAAATCCTTAACCCCATTAATTTTTTTCCACAAATAAAATGTGATTTGCTGGCGACCCCGTAAATCTGGCAAATTGTCATTTTAATCGCCCTACCGATTGACGTCAATATTTTTTTTATTTTTTTGACGATTGAGCATTGACCAGGAACAAACGGAGGAGGAGATCCGTCAAATTGCAGGCTTCCAGACGGGCACTTAAGGCCTTATAAAAAGGTAATTTCACGAAATGCCACGCTTTTTAATGGCAACTTTCATTAACGAGCCGGAGAGGCAGCATCCAAAGGGGTGTTTGTTAGTTAATTACCAATTGCCCCGCTCTCGCTGACGTAGGCAATCGCATTATAATATGCCCACTTAATTGTTTAATGGCTTTTCGAACACTTTAAGCAAACAAACGAAATTAATAATACGCGCAATTATCGGGAGTCGCGATTCCAACCGATACCGAGTATTAACGCCCAGTAGGAGCATCTCTGCAGAAGGCGGCCTGTAAAACTGTCAAAACCAACGGCTCATAAAATTGTGGAAAAAAATTAACCAAAACAAACTGAGCGCTAATTAAATAATAATAAAAGGACGGTCTTTTTTTCGAATAATATTCTTTTTTATTTGTTTTTTAAGAGTTTTTTTCTGGCTTTTCATTTCATTTTTTCTTCTGGTTTTTCATCTGTTTTTTGTGTGTGGTGTGTGTAGAGTGTGTGTTTTGTTGTTGACTTTGCTGCTGCATATATATAAAGATATATATATGGGTGTGTTTGTGTGTATATATAATTTATTATACAGTTGAGGGCATGGCTTAATCTTAAATATTCGGTTTCACTTCTCACGTCGCTCCTTATAGCTTAGTTTTCAACATACCAAAAACAGAGTACACTAAACAAAAATTTCGTTTACTTCTAGAATATATTTATATATAAAGTGACACCCAAAATATTAAATTTGTAAATGAGAAAAATAGAAAAAAGTATACAAAAATGACGAGTAAAAAACACAAATTGAGGTTTTTTTTTACACAATTTTTCGTTTATTTTTGTTTTGTTGAAATTATTTCAATTTTGTTGTTTAGCATTTAGGTTTGCCATGTGGTTTTTGTTTTTGCTTTTAATGTACATCAATTAATATATTACAATTTAGCATTTGTTTGTTGTATTTGATTATTATTTGTTTGTTTAAATTTTAAGATTTAGCTATATTCTTGTTGGTTTTTACCATTCGTTTTCCGTTGCTTATAGTAGAAAGTACAGTACTAAGTAACTAAACTCTTCACGTCGTGCCTAATTCTTTAAAAATTACCGCCTAGAAATTACAGTTTATATATATATTTTATAAATGTTGTTGGATTTTTTTAGTTTTCCTCTTGCTGTGGTTGTATTTTTCGTGATTTTTATTTATTTAAAAAATCTACAATTGCATTTAAAGCTAAAAAATATGACTTAACTGTAAGTTTTTATTTACAGAATGTTTTGGGTGTTTTTCATTAATCTTTACTTATACCATTTTCATCTCGTATTTTTTTGTTACTTCGCCGCGCGTTAAATTCTACGTTTTTTCGTTTTTGTTTGTGTTTTGATGTCATATATAAATTTTTTAGAGTACAATCTACTGGCTATATATATATAATATATATAAACACGGCTTGCTTAAGAACCTAAACCTTAGCTAGAACCGACTGCGGCCTTTTCTTGAGCCTATTTCTTTCCGTAATTTTTTATTTTTTAACTTGATCTAGACGGCGGCGACAAAGTGTGACAAAGAACGAAAAAATATTTGTTGTGGACTTTTTTTTTGGGCATGGAGACATTTACCTTTGCTTGTGGTGGAGCAGCTGAGGAATTTGTTTTCTTTACTTTTCATATTTTTTGGTTTCTTTAACACTTGGGTCGCACTTTTAACTAGTTTTTCTTGTATTTTTTGTTTAGTTTTAGTTTTAATTTTTAGCATTTAGTTTTAGGTTAAAACAACATCACTTGGTTTCACGTTTGATTTGAATTGCGTGTTTCTATTTCGCTTTATACAAAAGGAAATCGCTTCGTTTACATTTAATTTAGTTAATTTGATTTAATTTAAGCAAGTTTTTCAAACTTTAAAACAAAACTAAACTGGCGGATGGCAGCCTCCCATCTCCCTGCTCCTCTCTTTAAGCTGAAGTTTAACACAGATTAATGCACTGGTAAAAAAGATGATCTCTCAAGCTCCTCATCATCATCCTCATCATCCCCTCATCGTCTTTATTGGAGACCTCATCTTATTTCTATATTCCTATAGATGGTACAGTCGAACTTTTCAAACGCAAGGGCTGTGGCGGGATTACTTGATGTATTTCTTTAGAAATTTTGAACATTTGTCGGTTATACTTTGGATTTATTTTGAGTTTATTAAATTTAATGGATTTTTGTCGAGATTTCTGACTTTTTTAGTGTGTGAAAAATGATTATTAGCTTTTAGTCTTTGAATAAATGCTTAGGTTAGATTTTTTAAGAGCTCTTTAAATTTAAAAGGTTCAGTATGCAGAAACACCTGATTTTCTTTGCCTAGATTCAATTTTACTTGGAACTTTTTGTGTTTTTCAGGTAATCTTTACTTTACATTTTGAAATATTATTTTATGACTGGAAATTTATATGAAAATAACTAATATTTCTTGGAAATTAAGCCTTTACATTAAGTTTATTCTTCTAGAAAATTATTTAGAATGCCGAAACTCGTAGAAAACTTTGTATTAGCTCAGGGAAACCCCCAAACTGTATTATAGAAATTCAAAAATGTACTTTTGGGGCCTCCAGCTGCACGCTGGAGAAGTTCGACTGTACGGTTCTAGGGCTGCTCCCGATCCCGCTCCCGTTCCCTGTCCCTTTCCCGGTCCCGGTCCCGCTCCCGCTTGAACTGCGGCCACCCGTTCGACGCCGAGTCCTAGGAGGACTCATAGCCAAACCAGGCGGCCGACGAATGCTATTCCCCGCCAGCACCGCCCGCTCCACCGAAGCTGTTAAAGTGCCGCACGGCTCCCGGTGCCGCCGCGGCGCCAAATTGCAGGCTCAACTCGAAGAGGCGGCGGGCATGGAGCTGCTGCTGCTGCTGCTGGTGATGATGGTGCTGCTGGTGATGATGGTGCTGGTAGTGATGGTGTTGGTGCAGCGGATTCAGGTTCAGGTGCCCGCCCAGGACGCTGGAGGCAGAGCCCGCCGGCGATGCCGAGCTGGGCGGCTGCAGGGGCAGGCCACTGTTGCTCCCGGCTCCCGGGGACAGCTGGGAGTTGCTGCCGCCGGGCGTCTGCTGTTGCTGGGGATGCTGCAGCTGATCGCTGGTGTGGAACAGGTGCGGATGGTGGGCGGGATTCAGGTGCGGATGCTGGTGCGGATGCGGATGCGGGTGATGTGGATGCTGGTAGCGCATGGGATCCATGTACATTGCGGCTGCTGCAGCGGCTGCAATGCTGGAGGCCTGCTGTTGCTGTTGTTGCTGTTGCTGTTGCTGGTGGTGCTTCACTTGCTCCTCGTTGTTGTTGTTCGTGTTATTATTATTGTTATTATTGTTGTTATTATTGTTGGTGCTACTATTGTTGTTGTTGTTGTTGCCAGCGGAAGAGCTGCCCAGCGGACTCTGCGGCGACATCACCTGGCTGGTCATCGTGGCCGACGATCCTGCGCTCGAGGAAGGTGTGTTCGGTGTGTGTTGCTGCTGCTGTTGCTGTTGCTGCTGCTGTTGCAGGTGTTGCTGCTGCTGCTGCTGCTGCTGTTGTTGCTGCTGCTGCTGCTGCTGCTGGCTTAGGCTATTGAGGGATGCAGGAGTGGACGCAGCTGCAGCTGAGTTCGACTCCTGGATTTCTGATTGCTAGTGGGCCGCCAACTGATGCGCCGCCACCACCGCCGAGGACTGCATATTCTGGGGGCTCAACATCGGCGGGCTGTGCGAGTGCGAGTGGGTGCCCATGGGGCTGCCGTGCATGTCATGGTGCGGATGGTAGCCACCGTGATGCATGTGTCCCGGCGGCATGCCGTCCATCATGTCGCCACCGAGGGTATTTGGCGGCGTCATGCGCTTCTCCTTCTGCCGGCGATTGCAGAACCACACGCGGACCACCTCCTTCTCCAGCTGCAGCGAGTCCGCCAGCGAGGAGATCTCCTGTGCCGAGGGCTTCGGCTGCTTGTGGAAGTGCTGCTCCAGCGCCCCCTTCACGCTCACCTCGATGCTGGTGCGTTTCTTGCGCTTCCTGCCCTGCGCCGCTATCTTGTCGATGGACGTCGGCGACCCGGTGGTGGAGTCCGCCTCCTCCAGCCACTTCTGCAGCAGCGGCTTCAGTTTGCACATGTTCTTGAAGCTCAGCTGCAGTGCCTCGAACCGGCAGATTGTCGTCTGGGAGAACACATTGCCATAGAGCGTGCCCAGAGCCAGGCCCACGTCCGCCTGGGTGAAGCCGAGCTTGATGCGTCGCTGCTTGAACTGCTTGGCAAAGGCCTCCAGATCGTCGGATGTCGGTGTGTCCTCCTCGCCGCCACTGATGGCGTCCCGATCCCCGCCGCCCATGTGGTGGGCGTGGATGTGCAGCTGCGGCGACTCGCCCCTCAGCGCATGATGCAGCGGCGCCACACTCTGGTGATGTGCTGCCCCCGCCGCATGGGCCGGATGATGGAGCATCCCGTTCATCGCATGATGGTAGCCCAGAGGAGAACCCACTGTGGGTGCATAGTGGCCGGCATGGGGAGCATGCCAGGCGGCGTGCGGCGATGGCGAGGCCATACCCTGTTGGATCCTCGTCTGCTGGGAGAGATGTGACATCTCCTGCTTCACTGTGTCCGCCGCCGAGGCAACGGCAGCGGCAGCGGCGGGATGATGGTGCGTATGGTGCGTGGGCAGTGACCAGGGATCCGGATGCAAGGTGCTCCACGAGCCCAGACCCGAACCGGGACCCAAGCCCAGGCCGGTGCCATTGCCCTGACCATTGGGCGACGGTGACGAGGGCAACTGATGATGGGCGGCTGCTGCCGCGGCGGCATGGTGATGGTGATGATGCTGCATGTACTTCATCTCGCCGGCGTCCGCTGCGGAGCGGGGCGAGGACGTGTGATAGCCACCGCCACCGCCGCCGCCGCCGCCGAGGGCCATGTCCAGATCACCGCTGGGCGGGGTCATGTACGAAGTCGCGGCCATCCCCACCGCTCTGGGGCTGTTCAGGCCCTCCACGCTGGCGGGGTAGGGCTCCAAGTTGGGGCTCAGTTTAACGACTTTGTACACCGATCGATCGAAAGGAAGACCGGGGTCCCTATGCTCATTCCACTCGAACCGTGAGGCAACCGTCTTGACGTCTTTTACGTACAACGTGGCAGGCGCAAAAATCTTCCAAATCTCGGGCGCGTCGCTCCTCTCCGTCGCGCGCTCAACAAGTTTTCTCTTATTTTATTTTGTATTTTTTCTAGCTTTTTCCCGTCGGGAAAACTTTGTTTCTTTTTGTAACACCTTTGCTGGGGCTTTCTTGATTTATTTTATATTTGCATTTATTGTATTTTCTTTATTTCGATTTTATAGCAAACACTTTAGAACACTTGGCACTTTTTGTAAAGCGATTTTTCGCTATTTTCGATAATCATGAAATGTGTCACAGAAGACGCGTTGGGAGACTCTTCTTCAGTGGGAAGATGTGCGGGTGTGTGTTGTTTTGGGGCTTTGACCGTTTCCGAATATTTCGATTTCTCGATTCCGATTGAGATTTGCTTTCTTGCTGCTGCGTTTTTCTTGTCTCAGAATTTCGACAGACAGCCGGAGAGCTCAGGAAAAATTCACGTGCAGACTCGCAGAGCTATCGAAGTGAACTAACGTCATGTCTCGCACCGCAGCGCTACGTAGCGTACGTCGTATGGCGTACACACACCACTCCGCACCCCGTTCCACGCACACACACTGAGCGGCCGGCAAGGGAAACTGGTTTGGCCGGGCGTTAGAGCAGCGCCGATAGCAAATGCGCAGAGCGGGACGGCGCTAGGGGCGCTCGCAAACTGGAAGGCGACTTGCGCTCTATTGGACTCGAAGTATTCCAGCGTAACGCCCCCAAAAAAGAAACAGCAAAAAGAGAGAGCGCGCGAAGCGTATATAGGGAAAATAGTGCCAGGCGATCTCTGGCGGCGAAAAAAGACAGAGCTCTCGGCGCTGAGAGCTCTCCAGCAGGCAGGCAGGAGCAGTGCATTCCCATGCAAAGAGTGACATTTTTAATTGCCGGAGGAGCTGCGAGAGCGAGACGCGCAGCTCTCGCCTCTAACTGGGATACATTAGTCTCCAAAGGAACTAAGGAGCCATGAAGCCATGGAGCAAAGGGAGCTTTCAGTCGTTCGCAGGACTTCTCTCTCCCGCAGGAAGCTTTGCTTCAGTTCCTCGCTGCTCCTTGGCCAGACAACTTTTCCTTTCGTTTTGTGAGTGTGTGTGGTTTTTCCTTTTCTTAAGGGTTGCAAAAAGGTTTAATCTCAGAGTGATAAACATGGCGAATATTGTTAAAATATATCTTTTAACTAATAGTGTTGAAAGGATAAAGATCACAATAAAACAAACTCTACCTTTTCGAAAATAAAACCTAATAAAAATCACTTAAAACATTGTATTCGTCGTCCTATTCCTGTGTGTACATAAGAAACTAAAGAACATAAGTGCATATTGCAAGACAGAAAATTAATAAAAGGTCTATAAACCACTACTGAATATTACTGAAAAAAAGACTAAGGGTTTTATCTTGCCAAAAATAGAACACAATTTTTCAACCATAAAGTTGTACATCATTTAACTAAACTTTTTGTAATGAGTTAAATGTATATTAAATATTTACTAAACTGCAGTGATATTCCTCTACCAAGAATTTCAGAAATAAATATAAATTTATATATTAAATAAATTTAGATTTCTTTAAGTAACGTT
This sequence comes from Drosophila tani, assembly GCA_008042535.1. Lineage (NCBI taxonomy): Eukaryota > Metazoa > Arthropoda > Insecta > Diptera > Drosophilidae > Drosophila > Drosophila tani. The sequence continues at coordinate 198,750 of VNJO01011182.1, read as the reverse complement.
CTCTCAAATATTATAAGCTATAAAAAAAATATTGTTTTTATATTGAGCAACCTTTTTAAAATAGCCAGACACTTTTTATAAGTAGCCAGCAAATTTAAACTACGAAAGTCATAAGTAAACCCATAAAATTTTTAATTTAATATCTCTTATGTTTTTAGGAAAAATCTACCTAAACACACCTCCCCTTAAAGTGAAAAAACTGCACGTTTAATGCAAATTCCAGCAAAAATAAGACACTTTACCTTACTAAAAACCAACAGTTTATTGTTTAGTTTTTGTCATGCATATCAGTTTTATTTCTCATTCGGACAATGTGCCTTTCTTTTCCGCGATGGCTTCTTTCTTTTTGGCCTTTGTCAGTCCGACTCTGTTTTGACTAGTTTACAGTTAAATTATGTCTCTGCCACAATAGTTATTGATTTACTTTATTTGTCAGCTTCATTGATTCTATGGGCAGTTGTGCGAAATTGCCGCAAAAATCGCCAAAAATTTGCATAGCTAAAGGAATGGTGGCCCCTCCTATAAGAGGGGAACGCTTTTGTCTCTCAGTGTGCAGTTTTTGATTTAGTGGAGCGTTGGGGGACAATGGGAAGAATCGAACGGAAAACAGCTCAAAAAGTTGGGAACAATGAATGAATAGAGACTGGGTCTTGTGCAACGGAAATATTCAAAAAGGAATATTATAAAATATAGTTTACTTCTTTGAAGAAAAGGCAAATGCCTGAGAAGTCTTTTTGGTTATAGGACTTTTTTTGGGGAGTTGATACTCAAATATTCCTGAAGAAATAAAACTATAGTAAGATGTTGGAATAAAATTTATAATTGTTGCCTTTTAAAAAACGTTTTCTATAATTTACAAATATAAATAAATGGCTAATAAGGATCTATAGGCATAATCCAGTTTCTAAAGCTTTTATTTTATATTTTTCTGATTTTATAAAAGTTTTAATAATTTACAAACATAAGAATTATATATAAAATATATTTAAGTTAAATAGGAAATCTTTCTTACATTTTCTCGTGTATATTTTGCCCTTAAATACGTAGTTTATTTCCCTATCAGACCTAAAATGTTCCATTACATTTTATTAAATATTCCTAGCCTTAAGTAATTCCCATATTTAATGACCTTAAGCCTCATATTCTCCAAGTAAACACTCACCACCCCCGAACATTCTTAACACATATCCATGGACCTCATTTTGCGGCAGGTCACGAGCTCTCAATCAAAAAAAGAAAATTATGCAAACTAAGGTCAGCGGTGCGAGCAGACACAAGCCAGACGACACAGACACAAGTTCAACCGTATTTGCATGAAATTTGTTTACATTTTTTTCCTGCCATGACCATATCCTTTGGCCACGCACTTGGGCATAATTAATAAGCCAGGCGAGCGCATTTTTTTCCATTCCAAAAACACCCGAGTGACAAAATGTATAAAGTCACATTCATTGTGCGCTCGTCCTTAGACAAAAATTTACATGATAATTAGGTAGAGGCGCTAAATAACAACAACGACGAGCGAGCGAGACGACGGCCAGGAAAAAACTGTATTTAAATTTCAAATGTCGATGGAAAAAAATCCTGTTTCCCCCGGTGATTCTGTGAGTCTCTCTGCCTTTTTTTCCACCAGCATATGCTAAATGCGCACGCGCCGCGTTTTTCGGTAAAGGACTTGTTGCATAATTATGCGCCGCATGCGAGAATATACAAAAAAAAAAGGTGGTAAAAAATAAACAGGAAAAAATACATAACTAAGCGCTGCGTTTATGAATGAAAGAAGATCTCTCGTGGCCGCGGCGCGCCGTTGATTTGGATGATAATGAGCTCGATTAGCATTTTGGCTGCATTTTTATATATGGCAAAGCCTCCCCTCTCGCACTTTTTTTTGGCGCACTTGCTTATATTTATTAGCATAATTTTCTTCTTATTTTGCATTAATTTGCTTTGGGGTTCGTTTTTGTGCGATTTGCCTACAAACGAACTTCGTGGCACGGCGTCTGTTTTGGTAATTAAAGTGCCATAATTTCCGAATCAAGACATATAAACTGGTCTGCTTTTGATCGCTTTGTTTATCGCGCAGCACAATTAATGCACAAAACACACTTGGATATATATAAATTCGTATCTTTATATATGTGGGTGTTGCTGTATTATTTGGCCACTAATTTGTGGCAAACGCAAAGCAATTTTATTCGCTTAAGCGGTATTTAATGCATTTCGAACAGGATTTTAGGTAAGAAAACCATTATTTTATTACGCTGGCCTTAATCGGATATATGTCAGGCCGTAGGTGTATCTGATTTTTTTATTTTTTTATTTAAAGTGTCTGAACATCGTAACTCAGGATTAGTTTGGTTAAAATTTAAATTAAGTGTTTTGGGGCCATGAAAAATACTTTAAAAGAAATGTGTTTATTACTTTAATTTGTTTTTGGGTTTTAATTGCTAGAATTAAGGGTATTAATTCAAGAAATTAATTACTTTAATAATTATGATTATTGTAACTACGTAAAATGAAGGCAATAATCAATAATCATAATTATTTTAATATAATATGAGGATTAAGTTAGTGATTGCAGCCCAGCTTATGTATCCCTTTAATGGTTTTTAGACAATATTCATTGACATTTTACGACTTAAAGCTTTGATTAATTTTAAATTAACTTTAAATCAATTTAATAAATATTTAAATTTATAATATGACGCTGATTAGCCTTTCCTAACTTCCGAAACTTGATTCCTAAGCCATAAGAACAGATACAATGAATTGACAGTTGCTCTTGGTATCCTTACCTTGAAAAATCGATTAAATACTCTTCCGTACAATTAATCCTTGATGCCTGTCTGTCTTACCTACATCATCTTGAAAGTAAATTTCATGCAAATAATCCTTACATCATCGTCCTACCTCTTTTCCTTTACCCTTTGCCCAACCCCAACCCCCTGGCAGGATATATCTCTGCTCATTTGCAAACAAACGTTTCATTAGAAGAACTCCGACTTCGACTCATCCTCAGCTGCAATCAATTTGCGTAAGAAAAAAAGAAGCCTCGGACAACTCGTTACCATATGCCCGACGAAGTCTCGATTATTTTTTGCGCGCCAAAAAAACAGACTCAAGAAAACAACAAGACAGGATCCGAAGAAGACACCCCTTGAGCAACCCTTCCTTATTATTTTTTTTCGCAAGGTCAACTGAGTAGGCAAATTGCATAGACATACTCTAGGCAAATGTGAAAACTCCCCGTGGATGCAACCGACCCATTTATCATCTTTTTTTAGGGCCGCGTCCCTGCTGCAATTTCAAATTTTGCAATTTTGCATGCAACGGCCGTTAAAAGTCTCTCGCAGTATGCAATCAGGGCGCCGCTTATCCTTTGCTCGGGCGAATCCTTTCACTTTCGCTATCGCTACCTACCAAGTGAGTTTGCCAAAAATTCCACCACATATACACACACGCACCGAAAAAAAAACATCCTTGCTGTCTCATATGCAAATGAGCTCTGCCAAAAATAGAAAATTTTCAGCGTCCCGCCAAAAAATACAAAAACGGGAAAAGGAAAAAATACAATTTCAGCGCGTTGGCAATTGTTGGTTTTTGAGGGGCAGGCAACCCTTCCTCCTTGGATATTATTATTTCGGTTCAAATGCATTTCTGGTGCGCCTCATTGGCTTTTGGCATTGCCATTGCAAAGGGCAAAATATGCAAATTAGTTTAGTATTTCCCCCCTGTTTTTTTTATTTATTAACTAATTTATCTCTGCGGCGCTGTGACACGTCCCATAGGCAGAGAGCGCGAACCCGTCAGGGTCGTGAATTATTGGCGAAACCCATACAAGAAGAGGAGGTACGAAAAAAAGCGTTGCAACACCTGGACACAATTTTTTTCGTCGCCGCTTGTTGGCTTGTGGGATGTGGGGTAAGCGTGGCTTTCATCGCTCGTTAAGTAGCTAAGTATGTGACGGTAAAGCGGATTAAATGGGGGTATGCCTAATATCACGAGGATTTACAGAGGTAATTTAAGCATTTAAGAGCTAAAAATAGGAACTACTCCCACCAAAGGTCCTTAAATAATTTAAATTATAAGGTTTAAAGGGTTATTTTTTAGGAATGGTTTTAATAAATAGATAATAGTTTATAGTAGGAGATTTATGTAAGGTAAGTCTCTTAAAATAAGAAATGGTCATTAAATGATAAATTCTAACTTTAAAATAGCTTAGATAATGACAATTAAAATATGATTTTTGGTATGTATCTTTAAAATTTGATATATTTTGTCGTACTATTAAAGGTTTAATTAAACTTAAGCTCTTAAAAAACAAAAAAAAAAATCTTTAAATCATTTGTATTCACTTTTTGCAGATAAATATATGAGATTCTTATTTTAAAATAAATAATTCATAGAAATTTATATATATAGAATCTTTATTTTGTGAAAAATTACATAAAAACTAAACTCAAGACATTACCCAACATTACCCAGAAACTAACAATGATTGAGACTAATAAAAACGATATCATTTTAATTTCCTCCAAATAAATGTGCCTTTTTAACCCACTAACCACTTTCCTAATCCCAAACTTGTTCACCATAAACTTTGATAAATTAGTAGTTAAAAAACCACAATAAGGCCCATCATAAATATATCATAAAAACCGGAGTAGAAACATCAAATTTAAGAGTTACACAACTCTCTGGCGCATTTGCTTAACTCACTTTCATGATCCGGACTCCGGAGTTCGATAGCTGGCGCGGAGGAAAACTAGGAAAACTAGAAAAATAAATAATTCATTAAGGCGTTAAATCTCCATAAACTTCACTTTTGTGTGGGGCTGGGCCGGGGCTCTCACTTTCAATCGAAATGCAGGCAGCCAGGAAAATGTATGAAAATTAAAACTCTGTTCACACCCACCGAAAGTGGCGACAGGAAACCAAAACCGAGCCGAACCGATACCATAAGGGAAAAACATATGTCAATAAAAATCTGTTGTGTTTTTTTTTCCAAAGTACGAGTACATTTGCATAATGCAGTCAAAAGGGCAACCTCTTCCTGTGCCCAGGTGAGGACATCAAACGAACCCAAGCTTGCAAACTATGCCACAACTACGGCACGCATGTTTCTTTCCTTCGAAAAAGAAACCCAGAGAAACTGAATAAAAAAAAAACGTAAAACGAAAAACGACGAATGCGTCAAACGATGGATATCGCATTCGAAGGGGTCACAGTTCGAGGGGTGCATATCATTAGCGACAAAAAACACACACTAAAAACAGTGGCACACATTTCCCGCGACTGACACTTTTTCCCTGCTCACCAAATGCCTCCTGTCCCGCAACACATCAAAGGCCAATCAACTCTTCCAATTGTTTTTATGCGCTCATGTTCCTGTGAGTGTCTTGCAAAGAGTCTTATAGGAAACGGAAGTGAACCCTTCTAACCCCTCGACAGCTTAGCCTATGCACGAACCAGCTACCCAGTAAGGGGTGAATTCCGGGAAGCGCGAACGCGGCACGTGGTGAGTTTCTTGACCTTGCCATAAAAATTGCCAAAGCGAAAATTATGCTAAATAGAAATATACAGGTTTATTCTTGTTTAAAAGTGTTTATAAATAAGAGGGAAAATAAATTGCTAACCAAGATAAACATCCAATCCTTAAAATATATATTTAATTTTAAAATGTATAAGAAGTAATCATAGAATTAAGAAAAAAAAATATCTTAACAAAAACAAATAGATCAATAAATTCCAAGACAAAATACAAAATAAACCAACAGCATTTTTATTTCAACTACCACCACTTTCAATTGTTACAATTTAAATACCCAACCTTGAACGCCCTTCCGTCGCGTAAATGTCCCCTAAATTACACCTTAAAATTACATAATTTCCGTATTTACTGCTCAGCTTTGGTTAAATGAATGTTAATTGAAACATAAACGCCATTTTTATTGCGTAAATCGCACGCGCCAAGCGGTCGGGACACTTGCAAAAAAAAAAATTGCCATCGCAAATTGCGCAGAAATTGCAAATCGGCCATAAGACATAAATGAAATTTTTATAATCGAAACGGTGGCCGAAAAAGTGTCCGGAATATTTTCGGTTTTTTGCTGCTGCTGCTCTGCTGAAATTACTTATACTGTTACTGTTATTGTTATTAACTTTTGTGGAGCCGGTGACAGGGAGCGAGATGAATAAAAACTTTGTGCCGACAAAGACTTTGACGCCCTGACGTGACATGGTCAAGTCGGTCTTTCCCCTTTTCTTTATTTTTTTTTTGGCAAGGGATAACCCTGGTCTTTGATCTGCGGGCGGCCGGAGGAGGAGCAGCTTTCGGGGGTGGATATATAGCACGTGCAGGGGTCTCTCCCGCTCTCTCTCTGTTTTTTAGTCAGCGATGGTATCTGCGGCTCCACTATCCTCCAGAGATGTGTGGCGAAAATCAAAAGACTTCGGGCACAAACGCGTTTTCATTGAAACCGCTTTGAGCGCGATGCTTTACACCTGATAACTGACTAAGAAAGAAGAGTAAAACAGGGATATGTGGTCTAAGGACTAAGAGATATCCTGTAGTTGTAAGAGGTGAGTGTTGAGTACTAATATTTGGAACTAGGATATATGAAAAATATTAATTTTATTTCAATAAATAAAAGGATTTGGCTGGGCTTCTTCCTAAAAATGTATTCTCCTCATACATTTATTTTATGTTCCAAAAACCATACACCTCCGTTCCTTTCTTCACTTAAAACGTTAATATTCCCCAAAAATACCCTACAAATACCCGGGTATAACTGCAGGAGACGCATCCATTGAGGCCGCCACAGGACTGTGATGTAATCAGACTCTCGGACCATTCTACCGCCCGACCGCCCGCCTCCCCGGCGATTTGCCGTACGTGATATTGTTAAAAGCTTTTAATTGAAGTCATCTTCTCTTGCTCAAAACAGGTAGCTGCCCCCAAAGAGTTGTCTTCCTTAGCGACTTCTGGCCGCTGCCGATGTCGAGCATTTTTATGATTAAACTAATTTTTCTTTACCCATAGCAGGTGATGGTCCCCGCGCTGCGATCCCTACCCATTCCTGTGCGTCCCTCTGGCCAAGTTATTTTAATAAACTGCGCGACGTGCCGAGCATTCCGAAATGCGATCAGTTTCAATTTTATTATTGCCGCTGCTTCTGCTTCGACTTGAGCTTCTGCTTCTGCTTTTAGATTATGTAGTTCCAGCACTTGTAAGTGTTGTTAGAAGGCAGCCCCAAAGAGGAGTGCCCCGGACACGGACACGGGACACGGGACACCGCTGACCAGGCCCCAACGTGCTCATTTAACAGTAGCCAGCTAACGCTCATATTTCCCTGTTGTTTGTACCTCTTTGTATAATAATTTAAAGCGGCGTAAAAATATTTTAATGATAAGATATAATGGCTGGCAAACAAAGCATTTGAAAGGAATGGGTCTTTTAAATGGTAGACTGGCGCTGACGCGGAATTTTTACTACACCTTTTAGGTAATAACATTATAAGGGGAAACATTTATTTAACGCATCTGTTGGATTTAATATGTTCTGACATATTTTTTCCATGATTCAGGGCTATACTTTCTAGCATACTTTAAGGTCAAGAAAAGGTAAGCCTTCTTCGATTTTGTAGAGACGAATAAATCAATTAAATACTGCGACCAGCTCTTTAAATATAATTTTCCACTGGAGGCGCCTAGATTTTATTAATAAATAAATTGATAAAAATACAAAGTTGAGCTTCTTCTTACTTAGTATTTAAAGCTCTTAATTAAATCGAAAGTATGGCAATTTTTACAGATTTAAAAGTAAAATATCCTAAGTAAATCTCAATTAGAGAAGAAAAATAAGCTACAACATTGTACAGGACAGCTCTTTTCCCTGAATTTCCCTCCCTCCTAGAAAACCCATCTATTATGGCTCTTTTTCAAACTTTCAGCATTGCTTTTAGAGGCAACAACAACCTGAGAACAACATTTATTTATTTTCCAAACCCTACCCCCGTTCGTGTCATAATTTATGCGCTGCAATGACACTTGCTCATGACCTTATCGACGTCGTCATCGTCGTCATTGCAGTTTGGCCCGCACTCTAGCCAGGGGCGAATTTATTTTTTGTTTTGGCCAGGCTTAAGCGAAAAACCAATAACAACAATTAAGCACATATACACGACCATGCACAACAACAGAGCGCGAGAGAGAGAGCCATGAATTGTATTGTTGCCATTTTTCTTTATGGCTTTATGCGTTTTGGCATAGAGTTCGTGGCCAGAGTCGCTGGCGAGTTCCGATATTGAGCAAATAAATCAATTTATTTCAATTATAATTATAGGCTCGAGTGCAGCACCAGGCAGGCTCCAGCTCGCTCGCTGCATCCTCCTGCTTCATCGCCCAAGGGATAATGTGTTTTTTCCCCCTCGTGGAGCGCGCGTGGCCAACTGCTCATTACTTTTGTGGCAGCACACGCCCCGTTTTGGTTATTGAGGCGTAGTTTTGGCCAATTGTTGAAAAATGAAATGGCCTGGCACATAGTTATGCCACGGTATCGCATCGCCCAGCATCCCAGCATCTCTCCCTCGCTTCTGGCTAGCATTCGTACACGGCGCGAGAGAGGAGATGTATAAATTTCATTTTTGATTTTAATCAATAGAATCGCTGGTCAAGTGTCGGTTATTTATACGCCAGCGCTACTTCACAACTTTATTTGAATGCCCTAAAGGTCCTGGCTGCTGCTGCCCTCTGTTGTACTTCATATCTTTATATTTATTTTCCTTCTTTTTTTTGATTCGGTAAGTTCCAAATTATATGCATTACGCATACGCAGTGGGGCAAATCCTCCTCCAAGGCTTACGCTTTGTAAATTAACTTATAAGTGGAGGGCAGCCAGGGAAGACTGGCTGCAGCAGCGATGAGAGTGCGATAAGTAAGCGGAATTACCAAAGGTTTTAATCAACTTCTTATGCGTATTATGGCACCTTTATTGGAGTTTTGCCGATTATGGAGGGGATTTGCACATTAAATTAAATATGTTATTATTTAATCAAGGATTATAGGATAAAACTATGACCTTTGTAGGTTGTAGCCTATTTTATATATATTTTTTTTTGTATTAAAGGAATCATATTATTTTTAATTGCTATTAAAAATTTGTAGTGTTAATCTATGATAATGTTAATTTAATGTTTTAAATTCGGTATTGTAACCTTCAACAATACTATGGCTAAAATATAAAAATTTGTTCTAATTCTAAAATAATATCCAGAAATAATCATTACAAAATTATTTAACACAATTCAAGGTAAAAATTAATTAAAACAAATAAAGTAAAATCGATTTTTAATCAATCATATTCTTTATTAGTTAAAATACTTTATTTAAATTACAAATATTACAAATTAAAGCCTTTTTAAATTAAAACTTTTTATACTTCCTAAACAACTTCATATTGTTATTTTTTAAACAAATAAAATATGTTATTATAAAAATTAAACCTTTCAGAGTATAACACACCCTTGTAAACGCCAATAATGTTCACCTTCCCTGCTGATATCAGCAACTAGATCACAAGCATTACCTCCTGACATTCTCTCACCTTTAAAAAAAAAAAGTTACAGTCTTCGGATCATCAGCCAGCGTTATCTCGAAACTGTACTGCACCTGCTATGCCCAAGTTGTCAACGACAGTAGCTCGGGTCCCCACAGCCATCCCCGTCCCGGACTTCAGAAATAGTTGTTGCCTCTCCGTACCTAAATATACATACAGACGTACACAGATAGATGCCGGGGCCCCGATGCCTTGCCAACCTGTCTCACATTTCAAAATACATAATTAAGTATGCACAGCGAGTTTGTTAGATAAAAATCTTAAAAACCCTTAAAAAGCTTTAAGCGCCTAAGACACACACACCAGCGAGTCAAAAAGAGGAGGCAATACTTGATGGATAACTCGATGGGTATCAGAAAAGTATTTCTCTTTCTGTTGGCGACTTTTTTTCAGTCGTTTTTTGTAGCAGAGCATGTGTACATAAAACAAAGAAGGAAAAAAAAAACAAGAAATAGTCAAAAGCACGTATTGGATGTATGGGGATACGAGAAACACTTTGGCGACAATCATGGGAACGATTTTTGGATTTGTTTGCGTCGCGCCATGGCTGCGACCATTAAAATGACCAAACCCCAGCCAAAGAAGAGGTCAGAGCGATAACGAGCGAAAGCTAAAAAGGCAGTTAAGACGCCGCTCCGGCACCTGATGGTCATTTTAGCCGATTTGTAACAGAAAGCTTTCACATGTGTCTCCAAACAAAAAATAAAACGAAAAAAACTACAACTAAAACCGAACCGAACCGAAATCCAAACCAAAAACTGAACCCAAGCTGCTGGCCAATCAGCGACACAAATCGATAAAGTTTCCCAATGCCACAGAGAGGAGAGACACAACAGAAGAAACTTAATTAAAAGGTCTCTGTTAATGTTGTTAATTTGAAAATATTGTCGAAGGAAACGACCTGACATACCAGCACACACACTGCACACACACCACACCAGCAGACAAAAGAGTCTGCGATATAAAAACGTAGAAGAAACGCCATAAAAAACGGCAGCCAAACAGCATCAACTAATTTTATGGCCCCCGCATTTTGCGTCTGCGTTGACAGACATCTCGGCGGGATCGGAGATCCCCTCCGGTTCGCTCCCAGCAGCCACCTGGAGACACCTGGAGTCTTATCAGGCCCCGAAATGCAGTCGTTGATCAACAATTCCCTCGGCCACCTGATGATAAACAAGTTCGTTGCCTAATTGTGTTGCTCTGCTCTAAATATTCCAACTTCCAAGCCAAGTTAAAACATCAAAAGTCTTTTAATCGATAACAAGTTCGTTGCCTAAGTTTTTTGTTTTATTTGGAAGAATTTACATAAAGCAAGAATATTGAAAACATTTTGGCATTATAAATTTAAAGACTGAAAGTAGCATTGAAATATATTTTTTTCGTAATTTAAAATAATTTAAATAAATACTATAAAGGGTTTACATCGGGAAATAATCTTTCAAACTTATAAAATATATAATTCTGCGCTATAATTTATTTTAATTTAATAAAAAAGGATACCTTTGTCTTCATTTTATTTATATTAATAAAATAAATAATTCTTTCATTCAAGCTCCTTAAAATATATTCAACTTTTTAACATTTATATAAATTTATATTACTTTTAGTACACTTAATATTACTCTTCACATTTCTCGGTACTGTTATAATTATTAACTTTAATTCATCTATATAAAAACCTACCTGTCTTTGCCTTTTCCCACCTCAATTAAGCCCTTAATATATGAGAGCGATAGGTCTACTCCCCGCATACAAATGACGCCCATTTGGCCTTAACCAAAACACGAAAAGATTTCACTGAATTTTCAATGCGACAACTGTGATTTCCTCAATCAAAACGAAGGCATTGAAAATAAAGTCTCCCCTCCTCCTTCTTAATAATGTTTATAATAAAGTAGAAAAAAAAGAAGAGTTGCAGCAACATTAATGGTGATGATGCAGGTGGGCAAGGTGGATGTTTGGGGGGCCAATTGCGATTGCTGCGTGGCCTCCGTTTCATTTTTTATATATATAGTATGTATATGCGAGTATATAATTTTATTTTGTTGGTACGCCCAAATGGCGTTGCACGCACATACACACACGGGGCACACACACGCACTGCGAGTGTAACTTCAACCTTCAATTGTTGTTGGCGGTTGTCACGAAACGTTATTCGTGCGGTGGCCATGCGAGTTCACTGACTGCCTCCCCGCTTCACTGTAAAGGTGTGTGAGTGGTGCTTTTGGTGCTTCTCACATACAGTGAAGAGTCGTTATGATTGAAAATAGTGTTTACTTTAAGGGTAAATTTATATCTCTAATTTAAATAATGATTTAAGTGATTTAAATTTAATCTAAAATTAATTTAAGTTTTTTCGCATGGATTAAATTTAAATTATAACAAGAATCCATTTTAAATTTAAGTAAGATCCTTAAATTATCACAAATAAATGTATAAACCTTAGTTACACGGTAGAGATTCAATCCTATAACATTATTGTGCTTAAAAACATAGTAAAACAAAGCGTCTTAAGGAATATTATTATTAAATATATGTTTTCGAAATTCTTAAATAATAATATAAAGAAATTATATTAATAACCCATAGATAAATTATTTTACAATAATTATTATTAACTACTTCCCTCCTTGGCCGTTTTGACTGTACAGAAAACACATTGTATAATGTTGTTGGCCATTTGCCGTTCGCTTTGTTTTTATTGCTCTTCGCCGCATTCGTGGCCATAACAGCAACAGCAACAATCACAGTCAAACTCCCCACCATGGCGGCCATATTAACATGGCTTAGAGTACAGTTTGCACCTGCAGCCAAGGCGGGGACGAGGGGGCTGAAACCCGTACTGGAATCGTTAACTACTCACAAGTTTAACGACAGAGAGGAGTATCTATTGTCGAGCACTGCACGTGATTGAATCGCAACGGAGGAAAACCAAAAACTGAAGGAAAAAAAAAACAAACACTGAAAGAATTGCGTTTGTATCTTTTTCGGGGGGGCGAATTAGAAAACCCGCTCACGAACAACAACTTGCCAGCTACAAGAACACAACAAACAAACAAAAGCAGAGGGGCGAGGGATTATAGTAAAAATTTCCAAGCTTCGGGCTTGCTAATTGGTCAAGTCAATAATAACAATATGGATATTTTTTGCTGCCTCTTTTTATATTTTGGCAATTTGTTGGCTGTCAACACTCAATCGAATCGAATCAACAAATATTTATGGTCGGCACTTTGAGCTCTATCCACTGTAAGCAATAAATATTTTGCATTCCGTTTAATTTGCTCAATTTCTTGTAAATATAGCAATCAAGTTGGGCAGGAAAACTGGAGGAAAAAACTGGAAAAAAGCAGAGAGAAAAGAGAAGCTGCCATTGGTGTTTAATTGCCAAGGCACATGCAAGTGTAGGAGGAGGGGTTAGTGAGAAAATCCATCATGACATGCAATTATAATCGGTATATGGTTCAGCCCCAGTGTGTGCTCGGATTAAACCACCTCAAAACCCAACACAGAGGCCGGCGCGGCGCTCACACAATAAATTCATTAGTTATGTTATTGTCTAATTGGCGCATATAACGAAGGCAATTTCGAAAATAAAACATATATAAAGAGTAATCCAATCCCGTATTCCAGGTTGAAGGAACTCTTCAGCTCTCTGCTCGTTCGGCGATTAAGACATCTCCGTTTGTGCTGTTTTCTTCCTTGACTTTAATGACTCCGCCTAGCTAGCTCTCTTGCCTACTTAATTGATTCATTACTTCCTTTGGCTCTGGCCCTTATATTTGATTCCATGACAATAACCAACACACGGCAATTAATTTGGGGCCAGAAAGAGCTTGGCTTGTTGCCATTTTACGATCGTCATTAAAACTAAGAAGGCTTCCTTCATAAGGTGCTCGCTCGAAAAAAAAAGAGATTTTACGACAGCCATCAAGCTCACAACATTTGACGCTGATTTGCTGATTAAACCCAGATCAAGAAATTAAGCAGAATGATAAAAAACCCAAGCCCCAGACCCAGTCAGTGGTAGGAACAACTTATCCCAAAAGATTTCAGCTCGATAAGAGATTTTATTTCAAGATTCCGACTCTCTCTACCCGAGTGTTAATCTCTAGCCTAATGTGCGAAAAGTGTGCAAACTTTGTTGGGTGGAATTAAATTAATTTTAACTTCAATTCTTGGTTTATTTTCAGGGATTAATATTCATGAACTCTAGAGGGAGTCCCTGATTGGCAGAGGAGCATCTGCATTCCTATTTTTTTTTAAAGGCGTCTCTACTTCACTTAGAACTCAATTAAGAAGCGGAAGTTTTCGTGTCTCGCTGGCCAGTGTTGGGTCCACGCCCTTGACAGACATTCCAGCTGCATAAATCAGAGCTCCACGCCACTCCAGCGCGGAGAGCCTAATAACAGCAATTGTTGTCAATTTGCCACAAAAGCAGGCGCGAAAAATGCAGACATAACTCTGTTGTCCCTGTTGTTGTTGCTGTCGAACACACCCTGACAATTGGCTGAATTTAAATTGTTTATAAAAATAGAATTTGTCCCAAAACACGCGTCGCGCACACACACAGACAGCGAGACAGCCGAAAAAAAAATATGCAGCTCACCCTGACTGCCGGCTGTCGGCTGGCAAGTTCGTGTCTTAAGTCTTTCGTTTCGAGCCGCGACAATGAAAGCCTAGGATAACTGCCTGCATTTTTGCTGCCACTCGTCGCCGCCGCCAGCATGCAAAATGCCATTAACAATTTTGCGCACATAACGCCAAGGCAGCGCCATGGCAAGAAAAAAAGACCAAAAATCTGTTCCACGCACCACTCAGCAGCAGAGAAAAAAATATAAACACCGCCGTCTACAAGAGTTTTGAATTTATTTATGTCAGCAATTATTTTATTTATATTGTCATTGCGCGCTGTCTCTCTGCATTGTCCGCTTCGCCATTCCTGATTTCGTAGTCAAAATATGTTTGTGTTTGCAGCTTATGATATGCTTGCTACTCCGGCTACTGGTTTTTCTGGTGACAACCGTGAAGCCAACGGCGGTACACAGATGCAACACAGAAGCTCGCCACGGTTAAGGCACGTATGTCACCGGGAAAAAGCGCGGGAGGACTTGGTTTGCATTTAGAGGAATTATAAGCAGGCTAAGAGAAGGTATGGTCAACGCTCTGCCTGATTATTAAATCATTTTGGTCTTCTTTAACTTTTAAAAGGGTTTTAAAAAATATTTGGTGAACAATATCATAAACAAAGAAATAAATAAAAAAGAAAGCCATCCCAAATATAAAGTACAAATTCACTTAATTTTGGATTTACAAAAATTGTGGTTATTTTGATTTAAGACCATGGAAATAATATAAAAGAGTTTTATCATGTTTGGAATGGTAAATACACAGAAGACTATAAAAAATATCCCATTTAGGCGGTTTAGGGATAAAACTTTGAATTTCTAAAAGAAATTGGTCTTAAAATTACTGAAGTTCTTTAAAAATCGTATTTACTTATTCTTAATATACATTAGAATTTATTCAAATTAGCAAAAATATAAATAAACAAGATATAAATGCAAAAATTGTGCAGATTTCAGTCAGAAATATTCCCGAAAATTACAGATGGTAAAAAATATCTATAAATTATAAAATAACCTATTTTCGCTCCAAATTCTTCACCCAAAAAGCCTTCACAGACGTCATCAGCCCGAATCGCAGAGACGTCAGACGAAGACCAGGCCGCAACTGTCACCGAAATAATGCCAAGCAGCGACACCCGGACCGCGAAAGCCCTCCGCCCGCTCATCGCTCCGCTTTCGGTAGCCTCGATTCCTGGGACCGAAAACCGCAACAACAGTAGCCGTAGGCACTCGGCAGTCCGTCAATTGTCAGCGACAAATAAATTTTTGAAACGAAACACCAAAAAAGACAACGAGAAAAAATCCAAACTAAAACGCAGGTACAAAATTCGCATTTCAAATTCAAACCGCGACTTTTGTCGAGGTTAAACTATTTTATCATTGTCACAAACGGAATTTTTCACCAGCGTTTCGGATCGGATCGTTTCGAACGCCTTGCCTGCTCCCTCTGCCACGCCCACTGCGTGCGAAAACGCAGCAAAAAACCACAACAAAAAATTGCTGATTGTACGTTTTAGGGCGTTTTCTGGCCACGGTTTTCATTCTTTTCTTGGCCGTCTTTTATTTTCCTTTTGGCCTCCCCTCGCAGCAAGTTTTGCGTATGCAGCAGGGCCTGGCTGTAGGGGGCACGGGGGGAGCCTTGGTTTATATCTCTTCATTTGCCCGGACCGGTCAGTTATTTATTGTATTTTATGCGCGCTGCCGCTGTTGTTGCTGTTTAATTGAAGGCCAAGAGCTGCCGCATTGCTGCATGCATGGCAAACATGTCCTGGTTGCTGCTGCCTCCGCAGCAGTTGCTGTTGCTGTTGCTGCGATTTCTGTTGCTGCGTTTTGCAGCTGATGGCCACTGGCCAGACATGCCCTTATTTGCCAGGCCAGCCAAAACGTCCAGTGCATAAATTAAATATATGCCAACAACACCTCACATTTTTCGCTAAATACCCTTGATATTTGGTATTGTAGGGAGGTCTTCGATTGGCTCTAGAAATTACTACTTTTTTAATCGGTTAATTATAATAGTTGTGAGGGTATTTATTTATTTATTGAATCTAAAATAGTTTAAATTTTATTTAAAATATGTTATTAAAGGGATATGATGTGAAGAAGACTGAGACTTTAATTTCCTTTAAAAAAATATTAAACCATGAGGACTCTTAAAAGTATAGGACACAATTTTTTCCTATTTAAATAGATTTAAAATTTATGGTAATTAAATCGGTCACGTACTTGTAATTCGGTATTCAAATTCCAATAACCACATTGGATTCATAATTTAATGTATATAATAATTTCTATAAAAAATAAATAATTAAATAATATAATAAATATGATATAATTAATGGAGCAATAAGGTTCATTTACAGAATTTTCTATACAGAAATTTAATTTAAAATATTCTTTCTACACAAATTCGAACGTAATGTATATGATTTATTATTTCTCAATTAAAATAATTTACTAGAACTACAGAAAAGATATTAAAAAGTAAATCATAAAGTTGAAAATCATATATATTAAACAAAATAATAAATTTTGATTTTTCTATACCATAAATAACATCAAGGGCTCCCTGAAAACCTTACTTTGTAGCTTGATTTCAAGTTTAAAACTAACCACAATTCTTCAGTTTCTTTAAGGAAACCGTTAAACCTCAATTTCCATGTGAGACTTGAGTGAATTCGTGGACTACCTGCACAGATGGGTCTTCATGTTTATTAATTGATCTCTTTATGCAGTGAATCTGTTCCAGCGGATCCGCGACAAGGGCATTCCCACTTCGTTGCCTTCGGATGAAAGCGTTCTCCGGGCTTCGTCAGCAACTTGATTTTCATTTTGGCATTGGTTTTTTTTTTTTTTTTTTTTTTGCCTTTATATATAAATATATTTTATTTTTATTTGGACCTGGACTGGCTGACTGACAGTTTTTTTCTGCTGGAACAATTTTGTTTCTACATATTTTACGAAGGAGGACTTGGGGGACTTGCGCAACCACTTAGAATATTGTATTGTAGCAATTGTATTTGACATCCATAAAACATGCGATCGATTGGCCTCTTTAGGCGGGACAGGGCAGCTCAGCTCCACACTCGCAGATCATGCAAATCGCTCTCGATCTCGATCTCGTTCAATTATAAATGCAACAGCGGCCGTTGATAAACATAACTCGGGGCTGGACAGGGGCTGCTGGCGGTGCCAAATACAGTGGAGATCCCCAAAGACAGACTGTCTATGGAGGAGGGGGCTTAGGGGGGAAAACCACGATAAAAATCTGGGCAGTTTATATAAGCAGCCAGGCAGCCGGCAGGCAGCAGCCGTAGAACGCAAGATCCAAGTGACAGACATCGATCAACGGGGCGACCAGCGACATTAACGCTGCATAAATTGTCATAAATTACATCGCAGCAGACTGCCAGCGAGTTGAGATAGAAACCCGAGATCTCTCAGACCCCAATCCCATCCCAAACCCATTCCCAATCCCAATCCCAATCCCATGCCCAATCCCAAAAACTCCACGCATTGTGTGGGTATGATCGTAACAGAGAGATATGCGCAGTTGCTGTATTCTGTAATGCGATAAAACCCGAAAAAGTCAGCATTTAAGCCAAAAATAAAAAGAAACTCGCTGATGGAACACCCCAAAGACAGATCCCAGAGCGCTACCCAGATACGCATCATCGTTTGGCTAAATGCTCGCCCGGTTTGGGTAGATCCTCCGCTGTGGATTCCCCTTAGATCGATATGTTAAAAATTGCGATTAAATGCGATTGTGACAAAAAGAAGAAGAACTTTGATTGACACGGCCTTTGTGCTCGAATTGGATTGTAGTTGAAACATGGGGAATGTGTGGTGGGAGTTCTCCAAACGCTTTTGTATAAGCAAGGATTTTTAAGGATGATGGAATGTCATGATAGGGCTCGGCGAGAGGTTAACGAACTTGGGTCCTGAAGGAAATAAGAGCTGAGAATGTTTAAGGATTTTAGTAGGAAATAAATAATACTTAAATGGATTCGTTTTTAATATAAATAGCGATAGATAAATGTCAAGGAACTACTAGTATTTATTAAAGCTGCAGGTAACCCTTTTATTTTTTTTATTTAGGGACTAGTTTAATAAAAATTAAATAATTTCTAAAAATATAAATATAATTGAAATAATAATACAATTTCCATAATAAATAATACCTTCTTTAAAATTACAAAATTTCGTTCCTAACTTTTAATGTTATATTTTCATTTTTCCCCCACCTTTTAAAAATGATTTTTTTGAGCTTTTTATCCTTTTCTCCGCCTAACTAAATCTAAGCAAGACTAAAATGGAATAATCGCATCATAAACTCTTTATAAACATGTGCAAATATTTGAATTGTAATGCAAATGACACACAGTACAGAAAAACAAAAAACCAACCGGCGAAAATCAGAAATCAAGTCCCAAAACAAAAGCAGACTGACTTGGCAGGCAGCAGGCATAAAAGTCGTGATACTAACAAATTTCATTAATGTACAACAGCGGCAACAAGTTGCAGGCAGGCAAAGTCGCTCGATGATGATCCCCAGCCTCGGGGCCTCAGTCTCAGTCAGCCTCAGCCTCATCCTCGGCCACAGCCTCATCCACATCCTCAGTAAGCCGTTCCATTCATAAAACGAAGCGCACTCCGGCCCACCGAAGACAGACAGACAACAAACACTAAGCGCATTGCATGATTTTGCATAATTTTATGCAAATTTACAGCGAGTTTTCTTCGCTTTTGGGATGGCGCGCAGGCGCAGATTTGCGTTTTGCGATTTCCGATTTTTCGCTCGATTCGCGGGCGTTGGGGCGTGGCAATCGCTGTGTCTACGACGACGACATGATATATGCCACATGATGTGGCCCACGATGCGGCGAACAGTAGCAATTGCTTTTGTTGTACAAGGACACGATTATGGTCTGTCCAGGACACGTTGTTTTGTTTTTAAACTTGAGGTTCTTTGCCTCTACGATTTCACACAATTTATGCAAAGTGCAAAACGTGGCAGCCAAAAGTAGATTTCTGCATTTTTCTTTTGTCTTTGCGAGCTTCTTGTCTCTTTTATTTTCTTTATACAAATAATTTTTGGTCAAAACTGAGACAAAAAAAATCATACACTGACCGCTTCAAGGCAAAAGTCGAAAAAAATATATAGAGATGACAATGAAATGCAATTTATGGCTCACAAAAATATTGTTTAAAGCATAACCACTAAAGGAAATGTTCTGTTGCGATGGGGAGAATAGCAGATTTTAAGTTCTCGGTAAAAGGGAGACACAGAGCAACCCCCACACAACAATTTAAACAAAATTCACAGTGGGGTGTAAGATCAATAAAAGGGTGAAGAAACTAAAAAAGAAATACTTTAAGTAAATCAGAAATAAAAAAAAAATAAGGAGCTATAACTCTAGTTCTTTATGGGGTTATGACACTGCATTGTTGCTTTTTTAACTGGAGTTATCTTTCAGGGCTTTACTTAGGTGAGAACATAATTAAAAGAAGCTAAAAATAATAATATGATGAGATTCAAAATCCTAGAGTTCAAAGGAAATACTTAACAAAATTCAAATATAAACATAAAGAAAAACCAAAGTGTGGCCATTTCGTTTTTTGGAAAAAATGCAGGGCAACTGAAAGCTAAAATGTATCAGTAAATGAGAAGAAAAGAACATTTTTATTTTAACTCTTATTAAAATATAATTGTTGAGTTCTGTAATACTAATTATTTCAAAAAAATCCTTTTAATATTATCTTTATAAGAATTTTATCTATTTCCTATTTAAGAATATTTTCTGTACGTTATTCCCGTTGGAAAAGAAAGAGAAACAAAAATGTTTCTTAGATCACTTTAACCATCGATATCCACTGTGCCTCATTGAGGATCCCTCGATGTCTGTTCCTGCGAATTGTGTTTGCAGCAGTGCCTCCGGTGGTGGCTCGGTAGCTCAGTGTCTCAGTAGCTGCAGTGGTGGAAAAGGTGCATCGGCTGGCCCGTCAGCCAACGTCAAGTTGAAGCGATGGACGGACGAGGATGAGGACGTGGACATATACGTGGACGAGGACGACGAGTTGCCTTCTGCCTCTCTAATCAGATTCAGATGTCGTCGAAAAATGCGCGACGCGCTGGCCATTTTAGCCCAGCATCGCGTAACACGGTAGTTGGCCAACTTGGGGTTTCTTGGCCGCCTTCTGCGATTTTCAGTGGCATGCAGGAGGAGCTCGAGGAGCTGTAGGTGCAGGAGGAGAAGGGCCCGTAGCAGCTGAAGAAGAATGACGAAGTCATAGCCGAGATGCGTCAATTTTAGATTCAACAAAAATGATTGCAATGCATGTTGGGGCCGCCGCCGAGCACCGTCCAGGATGAATTGAGGAGTCGTCGCCGAGACGAGCAGCAACCAGTTTTGAGTTTGGAGTTTGGAGGAGCAGGAGCAGAACCAAAAACCCACCAGCTAGCCAGCCAGCCAGGCAGTCGTCTTCTGTCTGTCAGGGGCAACTTGTGAAATGCCAATTTATTCGTTAGCAAATATTGCATCTGATAGAAGAGACCCAAGGCAGGGCAGGGTCTCCAACTCCGACTCTTACTCCTACTGCGACTCCGATTCCGATTTCGATTTCGAGTGGCAGTGCAACATATGCAGACATGACTGCCAAGATCGGAGGATCGGAGGTTCGGGTGATCGGGAGTCGGGACTCGGGGTCTTCTGGCTACTGAATCATGTGTAAAAATCTTAAGTGCAAACAATTGTACGCGTTTATCGTGTCTCTGGGGCGACGACCACCATTGAAGCTTCTTCGGAGACCGAGGAAGAACACAGAGCCGAACAGAAAGGGCACAGACTTCTTCTGCGGGCTACTGGAGACTGAGAAGGGGGACTTCTGACTTCGCCAGAAGATCGGGAAGACCGACCCGGCAGCGTCCAGGAAGAGATTCCGTTTAATTAAGCTCGCGGATGCTGTCGTTTTTTCGGTCTTATTTCGCTTTTGGTTTTAGTAAAAATAAAAATTGGTTTAAGCATTTTTTGGAAAGGCCTTAAGGGTGGTGTGGTTGGTACACATCGATCCGATCGGATCGAATCGATCGCGCGGACTTTTGCCAAAAATATCCATCAAATTGATCAATGCTCATAAATCATATTTGTGGATGCCACAGAGTATTATAAGACATCGACTTTTACTGGAAATTGCCCGCGAGAGGGGCCTGGCTGGCCGAAATTAGTTTTGCCCTTGTCTTTTCTCCTTCGCCTGACGCGTCCGTTATGACGACGCACGCTGACCCAATAATTATGGCATCCCCCCAGCCTCCGTTCCACACCTAACCCTCACAGCAGCCAGCCATCCATCCATCTACCCATCCATCCATCCTCTCGAGAAATTGAGAGTGAAACGCATGCGCAGACATTCTATACGAGAGATACATTTATTTTGGTATTTTCGGAGAGCCTGCGGCGGGCTAAGCATTTTTGCTTATCAGTTAGATAGGGCCCAAAGGTTTTTCATCTTAGGAAATACTCTATAATTCCTGACTGGGGAGTTTGCTATGTTTTTAAATAAAGAATAAAATATTTGTAATAATATAATTATTAAGGTAAAAGAACACAGACAGCTAGTGTTACTTTTAATACATTTAACTAAACATTTATAACAATTCTATCATGAAAAATAATGATTTAAAAAATTATTCACTCACAGTTAATTCCATAAAATATTAAATAAGAGCATTATATAATGTAGAACATTAATGTAATGCTAATTTTTTGATTATTATTATTATTACCTACATTAACTCCTACATTAACTCCTATCTAGGCATTACCTTGCCCCATTACCCGTTCTTAAATTAATTTTTCAATATTTTATTTTATTTGTAAACATTAAACGAATACATTATTGGCAATAATAGTGAGAATTAAAATAGCAAACTTTTCTAACAAGAAGTAACAGAAATCTACAAATAAATCCTTGTAGAAAATGATATTCCGGTTTCAGAAGGTTGTTTGAGTTACAATATATTTAAACTTTAAAATTTGTATTATTATTTATGTCACTATATTCTGTGTAGATCTATCGCTGAAAAATGTATTTATAAACCTAGCTTTAAAGTCATAGAGCATCAATTCCTCAGCTTCCTCAACCTTCAGATCCGCACCTAATATTTCTCTTTTAACTAATGTACAATGATTGGCTAAAATATAATTTTGTGATTGCTGGCCATATAGCACGCGACACACACGCATGTGGCCATAGCCCATAGCCCCCCAGAAAATTGGTTGGATATTTTTGGAGAAGCTCGGGGCCGCAGGCCGAATGTCACACTACGCGATAAGCAGGGAGAAGGTTTCATTTCGTCTAGACATCTTCTAGAGGCTGAGATTAGGGGGATTTTGGGTATTTGAGGCTTAAGATTGGGGATTTGGAGTTGGTTTTCTGATTTCGGTTTCAGCTTGACCGGGCTAATCAATTTTAAATGTGTTTTTGCGTGTCAATCGCTTGTTTGCGTGTGCGACTTTTATTGATATGCTTTTGTGGTCTTTGGCTTCGGCATTTCGTTGATCGTTGCCAAGGCATTTTCGGTTAATAATTATTGCCTGACTTGCCTTGAAGTCACTCCTTCCCCAATAGAGTTTCTCGATTGTGTTTTTCTGAGTGAAATTCATTTGATTTATTGCACAAATTATGGAGACAGCGACTGCTGGCTGACTGGCTGACTGGCCATTATGCAAGACGCGACAACCTGAGAAGCAGCGGTGGCAAAACGACAATGGTAACAACAGCCACAACGAGAGGAGCCAAGCCAAGCCGGCTTTACACTTGTCTCTCTGGCGCATTTTTACAAATTTGGCACGCCTGCCCATAAAAATTGGTTCGATATAAAAAAGTGTGAAACTGCAAATGGCGTCGCCTTGGTTAGACGAGTTCTTGACTCGATTTGGCATACCAACGATTAGCATAGTTGCTGCCATTTCTACACCGTGGAAAAATCACTTTTTAATTAAGATATTAGTACGGTGATAGAAGCTCTCAACAAGCTGTATGTCTTCTTCAGGATATTACTACAGAACAATTACTCAAATCTGCTTAAAAAGTAAGGGAAAATGCGACACACTTCTTCCCCTCAGAGTTTATTTGTTATTTAATCTATTGGTTATTTATCTATTTAATTCCTACAAAAATATAATATATCTGCAATACACCTTTATTAATGTTAACAACAAATTAGGGAACTCTACTTCTAACAGTCTCTGAGGTATAGCGACTTATACAAACTTCCAGGACCTTCCACTTCAAGACAAAATCCCTTCCAACTCGTATACTTAAGGACTCTTAAACTTACAACCTTAATTTTCCCCGCAGTGCTTAGATATATAATATATATCTAACGATGACAACTGCATTAGGGCTTTGGAAGGGGGGCGTGGCATTGGCGCACGCGCTGCAGCGGAAGTCCAGCTCATTTGGCCAGCGAACAGAATGGAGGAACGCGGCGCGAGCGGAAGGGATTGCTTTTTTAAACGCATCCTGGACACACGTTCGAGGACAACTTCATTGATATATCGCTTGTTTTTCCTTCTTTTTTTTAGAGATGCCCATCCATCCCATCCACACTTCCTGTGCGCGACGACCTTTTGTTTGCCAGCCAAACGCCAAACGGCCACCGAAAAAAAGTGTAATAAATATTCTCGAATTGGTGGGGTTCGTTTTATGAACTTGTCTAACCATTTCCAGAATGCCGGGCTACCAGCCATAAAAAGTATATATATATTCTATATATAAGTAGTATTCTTCAATAATTAAAAACGAGTTGAGGCCCAGAAATCCCAAAAAATCTTCCCCAAACAAATAATAAATAAGGCCCATAAAAAATCGAAACAAGGAAAGTCAAAAGTTGTAAAAGATTATGATGAACCAACGCGGATTCGATTCGATGAGAGCCCCACGCAGCGCCACCCAAGAAAAAGTCCGTAAAACTCCATTGATTGGTTAATTTCTTTCATAGTTTTCTTCGGGTTTTATGGTCGCTTTTGTGGCATATGCTCCTTCAATGGCTTCGAGGCGAATTTCGTTGACAATAAAAACAATAGACGGCGAGTGAAGTGGATGATGACTGTGTTGAAAGTTCGATGAAGTGAGATCGTATCGCTCCGATATATCCCACTAAGTATGGCTTATAAGGCGAGGACAAGGGGCGGGTGCCATTAAATACCAATTTGTAGGCAATCGTTAACTCGTAAGAGGATAAATCTTAGAGAACGAGAGGGGTTTGTATCTCTGGCGAAACGCTTGAAATTGTTCTATGAATATGTGATTTCACGATGATTTCTGTGAGAGAAACTTCCGTTGATGGAAGCGATGGTTGTAAAGATATAAAAATATTGATATTGGAGGAAGAGAAAGATCCAACCGAAAAGGTAAAAATGAATTTCTAACATTTTACTGCTTTTATATTAGTTGTTTATTTCGATTCGATGGGCGTAATAAAAGTTTAATTAAAAGAAAGGGAGCTTGGGAAAGATAAATATTTGGAGAAAATAAATTTAAATTACCAATCCCTATTTCTTCCGCATAATAAACAAAATTTTATAATATTCAATTTTTTTTTAAAACTATTTTGAATTTATAAAACCCATTTCAGAATATAGAATTTCTTTAAAGGTAATTTTTGTATTATTTTTTTAAATTACAAAATAAGCCTCTTAAATTAGGAAGAAAAAATCTAATTAATCACCTTTTTAAACCCTTGTAACAGTAAAAAGACCTCATCATCGCACGTTTCTAATCTCCGAATAATTCTTAACCCACCGACCCGCTACGTGACACAATATCCGAGTCCCGGTCACGCGCATCCTTAACACTTGTTCCCAATAAAGTCGCAACAGGAAGAATATTTTTCGACACCTTTTCGAATTGCTTCCAGGGAAAACGGAAGTCACAGCGGGCCCACCTCGCCCTTGACTTGTGGTGTGGCCACCACAACATCAACATCAAATCCTCGCCTAATAAAGATCTCCCTGAGTCCTTGGCATTTTCCGGCTAATTGAGTTATGAGCCAAAACAAGGCAGCACCCAATAGATCGATTACGATCGACAGAACCAAACCCAAACCCAAAACAATATTATTTACAATTTTTCCAGGGAAACACAACTTCCCCGGGGAGTAGGAATTGCACGTGTAAGAAACAGGTAACTTCCAAGGAAATTCGTCTGGTCAGGAGCGAGTGAAAGTGTGCCCAGCAGGAAGATCTTTATCCAGGACCTCAACGTTATCCTTGCAACGGGATAAGGAAGATACAGGTGGCGCCTAACGGTGATGCGAGTGATAAAGGAGGACCCTTGTTTGTTTTTGTGGGTGTGTGAAATGTTTTTAGGAGAACAAAATTAGGGGATTACTGGAAAAATAACATTAAACGAATCAGAAGTACTTTGATTACCTGGATAAGATGGACTCTTGCTTATATATATTTTCAATAATAATATTAATATAAATAAATAATAGTATAATTATATTTATAATAGTTGTTTCTTTTAAAAGTTTTTTTTTATATTTTTACACTTCCCTTAAACCTGAAGACATTGGATTCCCTTGACTAGTATTTCACAGATTTCTTATAGTACAAATTTCCAGAAATGTTTATATTCATTTTCAAATACAAATCATTCCCGGAATTCAAGGGTCTGACGAATTAAAAATGTATAGATTCCCAAACAATTACAAAATGTAACTAAATCAAATTTGCAAATCGAAAGACCAGAAAAAATTTTCTTTTAATAAGACCTAAGACTTTCTAAGAAATCGTATACTCTGTAATTCATCGTCAGACTCTTCTTGGTTTAAGGAAAAATCCCACTCAGTCAGCCCGAGCCACTTGCCAATATGTAATTGAAAAATTGCGGCTTTTCCAACTGCATTTCATTTTCCAAACTGGCAGACGAAAAAAATCTCAGCTGTAGCAAATAAACTTTTCTAGTTTTTTCTCTCCAAGGGAATACGGTGGAGATAGCTACAAGAGGGGCGACTCAATTATGAGGAATGGTTTTTGGTTTCGGGGAGCGAGCGTTCTAAGCCCAAACCCGAGGAGCACTGCCGCAAACATTCGCATCAATTATGCATACGCCGACGCACACACAAAGGACTCGGGCTCAAACTGAACGGGCCAGCTCCTGAAATCCTTGCTGCCAGGAATTTCCAGCTTCACCGCATGCCAAATTCGATTTTCCTGCGGTTTTCAAGCATTTCAATTGCAGGGAAGCCGGGAGACGGGCGACGGAAGGCAAAGACGGGAGTGGAACCGCAACAGCATTGGTCAAATTCAATTTATTGTAAATGTGCAAAAGGATTTGTTTCAGGATCCTAATCCAAATGCAGCTGGACTCGAACCAAGCTCGGAGCGAACAGTTGTCCGAGTCGTTAACATGGCACATCCGCATGTCAAAAATGTCGCACAAAAATCAATCGTCCGGCGACTTGGGTCCACTGGGGGTCCAAAAGGGAGGGTCAGACGTACCAGGAACCCAACTCGGCCCTCGGAAAAAACGAAAAAAAAAAAATTAAAGAGCGAAGGAAAAAAATAAGAAACGAAACCCAAAGGCAAACCCAAGCCGAAACCCCGACCGACCCAGCAACTGAAAAGCAAATTAGCAATTCCGATGCGACCATTTATATTGTTCATTCTCATTGTTGTTTTGACGATCAGACGATCGCGTTTTTATTTTTATTTCATTTTCTATTTGCCCCGCCTGTGTGTGAGCGTGTAAAGGTAACAAAAAGCTTAAGTTATTCCGCGCCGTGTAGTTTGGAAGCGATCAACAAACGGCGGATTTTGCTGTTATCAACTCCCGACCCAATGCAAATTAGACGCACAAAAGTCACCGCCAACGGAAGGGGCCGGAGCCGGAGCCGGGGGTCTAATGTCTGACTAACCGACTAAACTCGACGACATTTTCACTTACCTCGCACATTTGTCAGTAGCTCAACCTCCTCCGCCTCCTGGAAGTTAAAGAGCCATTTATGCCCAGAATGTCGGCAATCAATAATACTCGGAAATATTTTAGTCATGCAAACGTTTGTACCCCCAAAAACAGCCACAAAATGTTTGCGTGTTTTGCATTTCTTATATATAAATACGATATGTATATGGGGCTTGTCATTAGGAGAAAAATTGTTATATTTATTTTAATTTGGGTGAGTTTGTTTGTCGATGAGGGACAGAGGAGTGTGCCCGCTCTTTGTAAATAAATATTATCTGTCAATTTAACTCGGTTTTGATTTACTGAATTCTTTTGCAAATTTTTGGCCAATAAATTAATCAAAAGAAAAGTATAATTTTTCAGGGACAATGAGCTTTGTTGAGGGGTTAAAGTTGATAGAGGAAAGTTGTAGAGAAGAAGGTGCTTGAGGAATAAATAAATTATACAATGAAATATATTTCCTAGCAAGTCTTTACCCCTAAAATTTGTCGAAAAAATTAGAATTTGGGTAAAAGGTTATTAACCTTTAAATTCTGTAATTAATTAACTAGTATAATTTCTGGAAATATTTGTGAAGAAGGAGAAGTGTTATTAATTCAACAAATATTTTAATCGCAATGTCAAATGAATATTCATTAATGAATATTTTCCTTTATCTGTAATTTATATACAAGTATTTTTACGAGTTATAATGATAACATTTTTTTATAAAAATCCAAATATAAATATATTGCATTTGCTAACTTTAAGCTTTGCTTAAAAAATGCATAATTCATTTATAAATAAAACAATTTCGTTTCAATCTGTCAAGCACCTTTGATAACGAATAATTTATCACCTTTAATGGATTTTATTAACCTCAATTTTTGTCCAATATTTGCTGCAGAATATTTTAGTAAAAAAATATAACAAAAACATATATTTTTACAGCGTTACTCAATAATTATTTTATTTCCTTGTTGGCGCCACTGCGACACATAAATAACTCATAAAAGAAAATAAAGACAAGCCCACAAACGGCAGCCCGCAGATTATTTTACAATTGTCTCTCTCTCAACCGAGTGTCGTTTTTTACGATCCTCAACCGTTAGGCCCCGAAGATCACTTTCCCCCTGGAAATTGGGTAATAAATTAATCAAATCCCGAACACACGAACTGGACGTACAATTTTCCTGGGAAAAATTGCAGCTCACAGCAGCTCACACCTCCTACGCAGCACACACACAGGATCTGTAAATGATTTGTTTGACAACAGACCTTCGCAGAATCCGGGCAGAAACCATATCGGATCGGGGGAAACTGCTGGACAAGATCGGTTCCTGGCGTCGCCTGACTGTGAGCCTGTGTGTGGGCATCATTAAGCAAGCATCAGTTTAAACGGTGAGCAGGAGTCGAGTCATGGTCGCAGCCACTTATCCCTGTGATCTTATTAGGCAGCCGGAAAGGGGTACGTTCCTTCGTTTGTTTGGTCACAAAAGTGGACAATTATCACCCCCGCATGAAAGCGAAACGTCATCGCTGACAGCCAAGTCATTGTTGGCCATGGTTTGTTGTGTTCCCTCCTCGACTGTTCGGCTGTTCGACTGTTTGTTAATGAATAATAAGCTAAACAATACAAAGGATGCAATGTAATTCCAACAAAACGTCGCGTCGGATGAGGGGAATAATGAGCGCGGGGTTGATACAAATGACAACTATCGCTTGATAGTCCCCAGATATTGGTACGGATTGGAAAAATGTAATTAAATGACACGTTCCGGGGAAATTTGATACGGATTCGGGGCGGACCTCAAACGCAAATGGATTAAGCTGATGGCAGAAAAGATTTAGCTGCTTCTAAATTTGATAAATGGATCGGGAAATTCATAGTCAGCAATTTTGATTTCAAGGAATTAAAAGGATTTTAATAGTAAGAATCCCTTAATTTGAAAAAGATTCAGATAAAGCATTTATCCATTTTTGTTGGAGTTGGCATACTTTTAAGTACATAAAAAAAAGTTTATAAATTGTTAATAGTGATCAAAATTTTAATAATAAATAATAATAATAATAAATACATGTAAAGTTGTTGAATTTGAATTTTTATAACAAGCAGGAAAAGCAGTGCATATGTTGAAAACCCGGCTAAACCCGAAAGCAGTGTATTTTCACTGCTTTCTTTTTCCGTCCAAGTTTTTAACCTTTTCTATGTTTGTACATAGCAAAGTTTCCCCTATTTCATCTAAGTTTTCAACGTAATCTATGTAAAATTCTCTAGGTGTCGCGTAAAGGTTTTTACTTTGTATATTATAAACAGGTTATAAATTAAATTAATTTAATGGATAATTAAAATTTTATTTTAAGGAATAATAAGAATTTCTTCGTTTATTCTTTTTACTTATTAATAATCATTTTATCTCCCCAGTTGTGGTATGATACCCTAGCAGGGAAAAATAATTTATTATTAATCATCATCATAATTAAGAATCACCAGTCGAGTTGATCTATCTATGCCTGTTATTAGTTTTGGTATTTTTGGAATTAGAACACAATATGCATATTTATAACAAGGCAATAAATCAGTGGAAAATACCTTTAAATAAATATAAATATTTAAACACATTTAATTTCTTGTTCCCCCCACAATAGTAAAGTTATTACTTCCTTCTCCAAGCTTTAAGCTAAGAGCTAAAGCTCCTTCAAGTAATTTCGGTAACATGTGACTTGTGTGATAAAGGATATATAAATAGATAAACTTACACTGAAACACATTCAGTTCTAAATAATATATAGAGTTGTTGAGTGAGCAGGGAGTTCCCAGTGAAAATCCTAGAGATTGTATAGAAAACCCTTTGATTTCGATTTATTTACGTAAATGAAATCATGAAAAATTAATCGAATAATCCGCATTGGAACAGAAAGAACCCCAACCACATCCTTTGCCAAAAAGAATAACACCCATCCCCACACAGCAACAGTTTAACAATGCCGACATTGAATTCCCATGGCAACTGAAGAAATTCCGCCGTTGTTGTTTATTTTGGATACAAATTCAAGCCCAAAGTCAGCGCAAATCAACAAGAAACCAATTAAAAAACCAAATAAATAGTAAATAAATCAACAAATTACTCGACAAACTACTAAGGAAATAACAGAGAGTGCTGTGAAAATGTGTCACTTAATAAAAACACTTTTTTACACATAATTTCGGACAGCAGCAGACTCTCGCCTCAATAATATATATTATTTTTTGTAAAACGCGAAAACCTAATCGAAACCCGAAGGAAAGTGAAGAACAGTGAACAAAATGCCGACGATCCCGAAGCGCGACTACAAGCCCAACGGCCCCAACGGCGGGAGCAAGGGTTCGGGCATGGACTTCCTAATCAATCGGACCGAGGTCACCGAGATGCAGCTCAAGTGGCAGGATACTCCGTGCCCAGCGCCGCCCTGCAAGCAGGCCTTCTGGTGGGCCAGCCAGCCCAAGCCGATCAAAATCAAAGGTTGCCCCAAGTGAGTAGCAAACAGACAACACCCAACGAATGTTCATTGGTACCCTGTAAAGGGTGAGGAAAAATGGGGTATATTTTTGAATTATTATCAGAAAATATAACTTTGATATTACACAAAGTTTACTTATGATCAGCCCTCCCCTCATATATTTAAGACCAAACTAATTAAAGTTTCAACAACATACACGGAACCAAGTAACCGGTATCTTAAAGTATCATATCTTAATCACTCGGAATCGCTGTCACGCTTCAAGAAAGGGATTTCCCATATGCCTCCCCTTGGGGTCAATGGAATCCGAGACCAAAAACGAAAGTCATAAATTGCGTAAATAAATTATTAAACGCTGGCCGTGTTCGCGGTGCGGTGCGATGGTCAATATACAATGGCCTAGCCGAAGGACACGCGAGCCGGCTACCATTTTGAAAGGAAGGTAGAGCCTTCGTGTCCCGAAAGGGAACAAAGGGATATCGAATATATATAGGTAGTATGATGGAGGGAAAATTACGAGGAGTGTGCAAGTCGTTGAGTGCTTAAAACTAGAAATTGACGCACTATCATAAAAATATATACATATCCCAACGACTACAGAGATAATGACGGGGGCTGGACTTTGGGTCGGATTAAGGTCAAATAACAATAAGGATGATCGTAAAAAGTGATAAAAAGGCAGTACGACTTTAATGCCTGGATAAAAAGTTGTAGCTTAGTTCTTAATCCTTTTAAGATAGTATGGAATTAAGGTCAACTAAGTATATATAGTAAAGGCATTAAATTCAGGATAATTATACCGGTGTTGTGAAAAGGTTTAAGGTCACCAAACGAACTCTGATGATTATGACATTAATGAGTAACGGAAAGATTCAAAAGAATATTTCCCCATCAAAAAACCCCAACCCCCTATACATTAATCTCTCATCTGCATCTGCTCCCTGACCTTTCCTTATACTTGGCCCTCCCTACTACATTGGCACCTCCTTCGAGTGCCAAGAAGTCCACTTAATTATGCTCAGTTGGCTTAGTGGAATTCCGCTTATCAGGAAGGACCAACAGTTGACCTTGGCCATTGACATTAGACGGGAGGAGTTCCAAGTAATAGAACTGCCACGAACCACCCACCTCCAATTTCAATGTCAGCCAGCAAAATGCGTGAAGTCATCTCCAAAGCCAAGGGACCGGAAATGTGGACACCATCGAATAAAATTCAAGGTCCTACACTACCGGGTAAGACCTTTAATTGGCGGCCCTACGGACTTGGGTGGAAAAAAAAGGTTCTTATGCAAAGTAGAATTCTTGGGAACTTGGATTTGGCCATACCATCGCCGCTGCCGCCTGTTAACAGTTCGCATTATTATTGCAACACCTGCCATCAGGCAGGCCCCCAAACTGCGATGTAAAGCCGAAGTGGCACTCGAAGAAAAATACTATAAATGACAATTAAATTAAAGGGGGAATTTCTTAAAAGAGGGCTTCTATAATATAGGATAGTGTTTGTATTTAAAAGGAGTAATTTTTTCCACAAACTTAAAAAGAAAACAATTTTATTGATAACACAAAATATGAAATACAAAAATAAACTTCCCAAAGAAATAGTTTCCTGTAATAGAGCTAATTTCTTTAAGTGCCTCGAACGACTGTTGACCACGGGCCGAAACACAATCGAAACCGGGTCCGAGCTCGAGTCCTGCGAGTCCTTTGGTCATTTGGCGTTCGCCATTCGAACCGTGCGGTACGTGGAGTTCCGCGGTGAAAGCTAAACAAAGACCGAGCGGGCGAGCAACACCTGACCGGGGCGAGCCACACACAAAAACGAAATAGTAGAAAAAATATTGATTAACTTTTTTGGTGCGGTGCGCGGTGTGAGAGCGAGTGGTGGCTATTTATAATGAACGAGGCGACCGGTGGCCACCGGTGGACGCAGCAGGGATAACCGAAGAGGACGAACTGGAGGAGACCATGCCAGAGGCGAGGCAGCAGCACCCAGCACCAAACTCAGATCCAGAACACTTCCCCGACAATAGACCGGAGCGCGTGCAGAACTTCTCCTTTGCCAGCAGCTATCCCTACGCACCAGGAAGAGCCTCCCACACCAACTCCAACTCTAACTACAACTCTAACTACAACTCCAACTACAACTCTTCGGGCTTCAACGTCCAGCGCTATCAGAGCCCCTACAATTTCCAGCACGTGGTGACCAACGCTTTTTCGGTGCTGCGTCATCACCCCTCGGAGGACCAGGAGCACCTCGATTCCTTTCCAGCGCGACCCCAGCAGGCCATCGTGCGTCCCACCATACGCCGCGAGGAAGCGGCCACCACGGAGCCCAGGGATCATGAGCATGTAGAGGCCGTGAATCCCCCAGCAAGATCCTTCTTTTCGCGCAGCAACCAGGAGGTGCGCAGCTTCGCCGATGAGCTGAGCCACAAGCTGCGCTTCCTGGCGCCGGAGGAGAACTACGGTGGGAGTCACAGTGCCGGTTCCGGCGCCTGGCTGGACACCGCAATGGCGCAGCGACCGCGTTTCGAGACCACAGTGCCGCAGGGCATCTTCTTGCCGCCGCCGCACGAGGTCCAGATGATCCCGGCCACCATGCTTAGAAGGCATGTCTACGCCTACTCCTCATATCCCATGATCCTGCAGAGCTACTACTCCAAGGAGCCTTCGCCGCGCGTTAGCGAGAGCAAGGAGCAGAAGGTGACCGCCACCCGGTTGAATGGGGTGCGTGCCACGGCGGCGTTGGCAGCTGCCACAGCTGCGGCAGCCACGACGGCGGCGGCCTCCAAATCCACCAACGACTCCTCGCAATCCCTGGCCGGTGGCCTGCACATCACCAAGGCGCAGTTCCAACAGCAACTGCAGCAGCGTCGCGCCAACCAAAGCGACAAGAGGTAATAAAAAGGCCAACCCTCGCGAATGGGGCAAGTGGGGCATGGAACGGGGAACTGACCAAGGCGCAAAGTGGGCCAAAATATATTACCATAAATTCAAATGAGAAATATACACCCGGGGCTGTAATGGAAATGGAACCAGAACCAGCCCCAAAGTCCGTCCAACCTGTGTTTCCCAACAACTTTGCTTACTTTATCGATTGACAGCTTAACAATTCAATTACAAAACATTTGTCGTCTTTAAAACTTAACAAATAACTATAGCTTAGTTAAAACACATTATATTTAAATAATAGTAAGGGGTTCTTGTCATTAGAACTACATTTAAATTGAAAGAAAAGCTTATGTCCATCTGGGGTGCCTCAAGAGTTACTATGGATTTGATATCAATTCAAATTTTGTCTAAAAGTATGCTATAAACCTTGATATTTTGAAGAAACAGACCCCTAAGGGGAAATATTTCATTGCCTGCTTTTAGGCAACCGTTCAGTTGGTATCAAATCTATTAGGGATTCTTGAGGTTTTCCTGTAAATTTTTCAAAGATTTCTTAGAACTAGATTAAAGCTAAGCCCTTTAAACTAAAACATATTTATCCTATTCCCACTATTCTCTTGAACTCCCCTTTCAAGAATTTAATTATTAAAAAGCCCCATTTGCTTGCAACTCGTATTGACTCTTCAACAATTCAATTAGAAATGTTTTTCCAATAACATTCGGACATTGTAAATTCCCTGAGCGGTGTGATTAATTTATTTAGCGCATTCTCGTATCGGGGAACACTCGTTTGCCTTGCATAAAAGGACATGCGAACAAAGGACCTCGAATGTGTCGTGCCAGAGGAGAATATATCCTACATATACTCGTATATTCCCCAGCGCACCTGGCTTAAATAATTTAAATCAAGATTTCGTAAACAACAACAATGGGAAGAAGGGGGAAAACGGCGAAAAAAATAGTGCCGCAAATGGAGGGAAATTAAGTTCAATTACCACACCGAAAGGGACACCTATGGGAACTCTCTCCTAAATGGAAGCTATTCTGGTAATTGAGACCAAAAAAGGCTTAATAGAATAATATGTAATATCATTCAAAGTGGCAATAAGAAGGCCATAGAAGCGTTGACTGAATGCAAGCCATTTTCATGCCGCCAGTAATAGGACATAAGGAAGCCACCTGACCGAGGTTCTAGTTGTTCCCCACTCCATTAGCTGATTGCCTTTGGTCTTCAGACCCAGACCCAGAGAATCCGCGTTGTTTGTTAGACATTCTCGCCAGCCAGCAACTTCAATGTGACTTCCTGTTTTGTGGGCCAAAAGTGGCTGAAAAATTTGCATAGGTCACGAGTTCAGGTGCCAAGTTCCTCCTATTTGCAATGTCTGAGAATGCTATGTACCTACACATGTGGGTATGTACTGTGTTTCCCATTTACTTGGCCGTTCTCCATGCATACATATATAAAGATTAGCAAGTCATAAATTACTACTCACCGAACGGCGCGGACTGGACTCTCGCGTAACCTTAAAGCTTTAACATTTGGAGAGGGAGTTGTGCCTTCCATTTGACCCAAAAGTGTAGTGAACTTTGGAGAAATTGATTCGAATCGGAGATGACTTGACAAGCGGCCTGCGAGGGCGTTGAGAAAATGCACAAATTTGATGGTTATCGCGACTTTGGCAGTGCAACAGATTTAGCACCTTAAATAAAGGAGAAACAGAAAATGCATTGTGAGCAGGAGAATAACCTGGGAAAAGGAATATACCATATTCAATGTGTTTTTATAATTTAATATTTAAATATTTTAAAATACCATTTATCATTTATCATGGTACTTTCTTTGAGAAA
Source organism: Drosophila tani (assembly GCA_008042535.1). Classification (NCBI taxonomy): domain Eukaryota; kingdom Metazoa; phylum Arthropoda; class Insecta; order Diptera; family Drosophilidae; genus Drosophila; species Drosophila tani. Next base: position 163,314 of record VNJO01011182.1, on the reverse strand, counting down.
AGGAATTATGTATAGAATATTATGATTTCTTTTAAACAGAGCAGTTTTTAAAGACATATTCCGAATATAATTTAATTTAATTTTAAAGAACTTACATTTTAAAACGAATTATATATTAAAATGGATTTAACTATCCTTTAAACCCCCTAATCTTTAATAATATACCATCTACGTCTTTAAATAACCCTGTATTTAAACCCTTAAAGCTACATTTAAATCCATTTAAAGGGATGCAATTATTATTATTGTTTCTCCGTGTGTGGAGTTTGTTGAACTGGGTCGAGGTTCACTAATTGATGGCTCTCTCACCTGCCGTTGCCTACTCCTCTTATCCTGCTCCTTTCCTCCTTCACAGACCCATCGTGCCGCCGCCGGAGCCTTACAAGAACGTCATGTACGACCGTCGCGTCATAAAGGGCAGCAACTTTGGCAACGCCTCCTTTGTGGTAAGTAGTGCTGCATTTTCTCAGTTCTGCCTCAGCCCTGACCCGGGACTAATCCACTTTTTCTTGGCGGCTCCAGACGGATGTGGATCCTTTCGACAAGGCCGCCGAATTGAGGCGCCGCAATATGCTCCGCAAGCGGACGGTGCAGTGTCGCAATCAGAGGAACGTCCTGGGAACACCGCCGCCGGTGAAGGGACGCATGCACGAGACCATTCAGACGGAGAAGTATCTGGAGAAGTTGGTCCAACGTCCGCCCGAGTTCAACGTGGACACCCAAACAGATCTGTTCCTGGAGAAGCCGCCCACACCGCCGTTCGTTCCGGCGAAGGTGGGCGTGGATGTGGGCACTGAGATCCTCGACGGTGAGCTCTTCCACTTCGATGCCGAGGCGCAGCCCATCATCGATGTCCTGGTGGACGCGTGCATCGAACAGAGCATGCTGGAGGTGGCCCACGAGATGGAACTGGACAGTCTGCGACGCAAGCAGGAAGAGTAAGTCGCTCACATCCATTTTCTTGCTGGATTTAATGACAAAACCCTCACCCACACAGATTCCTGGCTCAGCGGGAGGCGGAGCTGGCCGAGCTGCGGCGCCTGGAGGCCGAGGAGCTGCGCTTGCAGGCTGAGAAGGAGCGCCGATTGCGCCAGGACAAGATTGCCAAGGAGCTGGACGAGGAGATGCAGAAGAGCGTGACGGCGGCCAAGCTGCTCCAGGGCCACATTGCCAGTCTGGTGCCCGAGGTGCTCGAGAACATCGAGCCGGCCAGCGATGCCGTAAAGAAGGAGCAGCTGATGAAGAGCATCTGCCCCTGGCTGTCCGCCGAGGTGGCCGAGGAGGTTGGCCACATTGTGGACTCGCGCGAGATCCTTACGGCCATCATCCAGGAGATCATCAAGCAGCGCGCCGAGGTCTACGCCGGCTACCGGGACGCCGAGTCGGAGCCATCGGCCGGTCCTGGAGATATTTGCGAGGAAGAGGGCTGCATGATCGACGAGATGGAGGCGTGTCCCTGCGAAACGGAGGAGGAGGAGTGCCCCGAACCGCCTGCTCCAGCCCCGCATCTCTAGGAATGATGATTTCTCGTTCAAGTTTAGTTAAAATTTTGATTCCAAAATATGGAGGCTGCTCCACACAGTCACACACGAACGAAAACAAAACACACACACACGCGAATGTACCGCTATGAAGTCGAGGAACGCTTGTTGTGCGCTCGCAACTTTGTTTTTGTGTCTGGCGGCTTCGATGGATTCACAGGACGTGGAACGCCAAACACAACTGCAACGCGGCGGCGGCGAAACGAAACGGAATGGAATGGCAAATTGTAAACTGAATAATTGTTAAAGGTTTTTGTGTTAACCCAAAAATTCAACGAATAAAGCTCGAAGGAAAACCGACTAAAAAGCGCGCAATTTCACTAACCGATATTGTAGTCGAACAGTGTTGCCAGATGAAAAAATTGACTTTCCGCCTAAAAAATCTCGAGCAGTCAAAATTTTCTCCAAAAAAATCCAGTTTTCAACTCAAACTAAACAAATCGGTTAATTTCAAACATGTAATAGAAGGAATATCTCATTATGGCCTAGTGAAATTGATTACTTTGGGAAAATGAGTGGGATAAATAACTACGATTTATCTAGCCACCAGTCAGCTCTTTTTTTTTATATAATTCACATTTTTTAGAATGCTTTTATTAAAAATTTTATAATACAAGTTCCAAAAAAAGACCTTTCCGCCTAAACAAAAATGTCCCTCCCTAGAAGTTCTAGAACGTAAAAAAAAAAATGGGTCTAGGGGGAGATAATAATTGTAAATTATATAATTGTATCATTGGGGGGAATCCCCTGATCAGGGAACACTTTTATTGAATGGCGACATTTCTTAGAGATGGCATTTTAAAACCAAAAGTTCGATAACTACACTTCTTCGATTAATGCACTGCTTCAACTGCTTGCTTGCAGTGCTTCTTTCATAGTCCGTTGATCTGGCAACTCCATAATTTAAACGACTTGTTTAAAATAGCTAAACCAATGCAAATTATTTTATAGAAATAGCCAAAACAATAAATGTCTCCTCCTGTAATTCACAGATCTGTTCACTTACGTCGTAGATCTTCACGTTTTTGTTCACTTACGTGGTTTAATTACGTTTCGTTCATACAGCGTGACCAGCCGCCGCGGAGGAGAAAATTCGCTCTTTTTCTGATGGCAACAAGCTGGTCACTCTTCCCGTGACGTCACGAAACCCTATTGTTTTTCCCCAGTTTATGAATCACCAAAGTAAAATTCCTTGTTTTCATTAGTAAATTAGCTGCCCCAGGTGAAGTTTAGGATGTTCTCCAGCGGCCCCAACTACAACAAGCTGAAGACCAATCTTCGATTGGCTCTGAACCGCCTCAAATTGCTGGAGAAGAAGAAGGCGGAGTTGACGCAAAAGTCTAGGAAGGAGATTGCCGACTATCTGGCCACGGGAAAGACGGAGAGGGCTAGGATTCGTGTGGAGCACATTATAAGGTAGGCTGGGGCGGCAATGTGGGGTATGGTATCCGAGGAGCACCCTCTCACCACAAAAGACATTTCACAGAGAGGACTACCTGGTGGAGGCAATGGAAATGGTGGAGATGTACTGCGACCTGTTGCTCGCTCGCTTCGGACTCATCACACAGATGAAGGAACTGGACACTGGGATCGCTGAGCCGGTAGCCAGCTTGGTGTGGGTTTGTCCCCGCCTCCAGAGCGACATTGCGGAGCTGAAGATCATTTCGGACATCTTTGTGACCAAGTACGGACCGGAATTCGCTGAACATTCGAGGACAGCCACCGGGGAGCATTTCGTTTCGGAGAAACTGATGCACAAGCTCACGCTGCAGGCGCCGCCCAAGCTGCTGGTGGAGAAGTACCTCATTGCCATTGCCAAGAACTACAACATCGAGTACGAGCCGGATCCGCAGGTGATGCAGGAGGACCAGCCGCCGCAGCAGCATCTGATTGACCTGTCCGATAGGAACAACCTAAGCGGCGGACCTGGAGGCCCACCGCCGCCCCAGATGGGCTTCATTGGCTATCCGCAGGTGCCGCCGCTGCCCAACATGCCGGAGCCGCCCAGCAGCAAGCCATTTAATTATCCACCATTCGGGGGCGGTGGCGGAGGAGGAGGTGGAGGTGGCGCCTGTGCCGTCCCCCAACCCATGCAGCAGCCACCGCCGCCGTTTGCCTACAACATACCGCCCAATCAGCCGGCGCCGCCAGCGGTGCTGCCTGCCAAATGCGCTGAGGAGAAGGATCTGAACACCAACTTTATCAATGTAAATATGTTTTTGGGTTTCTTAATTATTTAATTAATTATTTGTTAATAGAAAATGCTAATAGCTTTGGTTAATAGACAGCTGCGATCAGAATAAGCTTAGAATGTAGATTCCAGGCTTTATTTGAGCTAGTTCATTGAGTAACTCGTTGTCTAACCAGAACACTGAGTGTTCCAGGCTTTATTTGAGCTAGTTCATTGAGTAACTCTTTGTCTAAACAGAATTGAGCTAGTTCATTGAGTAACTCTTTGTCTAAACAGAATTGAGCTAGTTCATTGAGTTACTCTTTGTCTAACCAGATCACTGAGTGTTCTCAGTTGAGCTAATATCTCTTACGCTCTTTCTATAACATATTTTAGTCTAAAAAACTAGCTGAAAAACCTTCCTCTATTCTGATAGCTGCTGTGCTAGAAAGTAACAATTATTTAGTAAGTTTTCGCATGGTTTTTTGCATGACTTTTCTGGGCCATTGTCTTGCAGCGTGAATCGAACAATACGGATGACTCGGGCAGCCCGGATGAGAACATCTTGGTAGGTTATCTCGGTGTAGTCTGCTCTTGAATCCAAAACTAACTCGCTTATCGTTCTGCAACATCCACTAAACAAACGTACTCCGCTTCTATGGGTTTATCTCTGTATCTCTGTGATGTCTTCTGTGCCCGTGCCTATGCCTGTGCCTGTGTGCCCACTGTGCGTGTAAGTCCAGTCATCCAAGTGATTCATAGTTCGCTGCCCACTGTCTCTGCCCGCACTACCGCCCGCCCGCCCGCCTGTTGTGTTATCATTTCGCTTGTCTCGTATGGTTTTTCTAATTATTTACGGCAATGTTTTTATTTATGATTTTGCATTTTGTTTTGTTTAATTTTGCCTGACAGCGCCCCAAACCCGATAATGATCCGCCGCCGCGTTACACCTCGATTAATCCTGTAAACCTGCAGGTCAGGATATAATTTAAGGAACTTAAACTTTATAACAAGTTATTATAAAGGAGTTTCTGAATGAATGTATCTGTTTCCTTTGATAGAATGCCAACAAACCGAAACCTCAACCCCGATCCAAGCTGCCGCCGGGCAATCCCACGCAGCCCAGTGCTCCGCCAGCCTTGGACTTCCCATCGCTGCCCAATGTACCCAACGATTTGCCGGATGTTCCGCCATCGAGTCTGGAGAAGAAGGATGACGACGATGAGATTGATTTCGAAGAGCTTTCGCGTCGCTTTGAGAACCTCAAGAAGCGAAAGTGAAGCGGGTTTACTTTCTTTTAAAAATAGTATATATTTTATACAAATAATCTCCTTTCGGTTCTATATAAAAAGATGTCAACAGATATATGTCGGAAAGTGTTACTGAGTACTTTTAATAAGCTGATGTGTCCAGCCTTGAATTGTTATATCCCTTTCTATATGAAAAACTAAGCTTTTAATTGTTTAATCCGTATTTGTACCCTCAATATAATTTATGGAAACTCTGGAAATATCAAAACAATTGAAACATCACTTTAAAACCAAAAGAAACGGATTTTTAAAAGCTGTTTCTCCTTTCTTATTGTCAAAGTTCATACAGAAAAACAAGCCTAAGCCACGAGAAAATGTATTAACATTATAAATGTTCTGCTTCACAAAAACAGCAACAAATCAAACAATAAATTTAGTAAAAACCGATTAAGAAAATAGCGACGTATATATTTTAAATATTCTCGTTTATGTTTCACATAAATATCAACAAAAATAACCAGCATTTACATACAAGTTTTGGGATTTCTAGAAAACTTCCTCGTTCTCCACCACCTCCTTCAGTTCGAGCAGCTCCAGCAGTCCCTTGCCCTTCGTCTCGTTCCTCACCAGCTCGTCAATGACACGATATTGGCCCGGATCGATGAGCAGGGTCAAATGCAGAGTGGCCTCCTCCCACTCTTCGTGCTCCACTGTGTTGGCCAGCTTGACCACGGCTTCCTTGAGCTTACCGCCGCCCTCCTTGCCGGCAAAGCTTACCCGCAGCTTCATGCGGGACCGCTCAATGGGCATGTGCTCCTTCAGCATCTTGATCGCCTCCAGTGTGTTCTGCTTGGTGTTCTTGTTCATCTTCACGGAGAAGTGTGCATCCTTCAAGGATTTCTCGATAATTGAGGACGAGTAAGGACGCCGGGTCTCGGGATTCACGCACAGAGCAGCTACGCTATTGACAATGCTGTTGATTTGCGTGTCCAGGACACTCTGGCGCTCCTTTTCCGAGACCTGGAGTTCTCCTTTGCTCAGGATCTCTTTGCAAATCTCGGTTTCGTCCGTTTTGTTGAAGGCCTTCTGCAACTCGTCCTTCTTGGCTGCCTGTCCCTTGGACACATTCGTGAACACTGTGTGCGTCTGCAGGACCTCATCGATGTCCTTTTCGCTGAATTTTAAGAAATTACGCGTCAAATTTTGAGTTTAATATTTCACCACAACACGTGCTGGAATTTCGCAACTCTACCTGTTGTTCCTCCAGGAAAGGACCTTGTTTTTGTAGCAGGCTATCTCGAAACGCTTGCCTCCTTTTTTGAGGCGCACAATAGCGACATTTGTGAGCCGAATTTGATTCGTGGGCGTAAATATTTTTGACATTTTATTATTTTGTTTTGTTTTTATAGAACAGTGTGCAGCAATTACGGAAATAAGGCTAGTGTTGGTTATTTTGGTCACATTAGGTGTTGGAAAGCGCCGCAAGTAAGAAGAAAGAAGTCCCACAAAAGGAGAGAGAAGCGACTATTGGAAAATGAAAAAAAATATATATTTAAAGATGTTTTATACTTTTTATTTACATGACTCAAATTTAAAATTTATCCCATTAATACAATAATAAGCCCTACTTTACTGAAGTTAGCTTAATTTGTAATTATTTATAAAAATTTATTTTCAGAATTATTTTTCTAATGTACTATTATACAAAATATATTAAAGTCTAAGCATCACCAGAATATTATAATTATGTGGCCTCAATAACCTAACTTTTAAATATTATATTGAACTCTAATTACTCTAGTTGTTTAATTTAGCCACTACATCTAAATTAATTTTGCCGCCTTTCCTTATGCGATGAAAAATTCGAAAAGTATCAAAAACTATCGCTTTCAAACCTATCGCTCGCCTGCCATCTCTGTCTCCTGCTGTTGTTGTTGCCCCGTCTGCTTCTTTCCCCAATTCGCAGAGCGCGCTGCGAACAACAAAACACAGTGCCCAAAAAACCGCGATATCAATTGCCGAAAATAATACGTTATCACGAAACTCCGACTTCATAACTCCAACATGTTGCGGAAAATTAAATCAAATCGCGGAAAACGGCGTTATACGCGAAAATCAGACGATTTCAAGCCAACTCCAGTGGTCCGAAAGTTTAGTGGTCCCCTTAAACGGGCTACATGCCAAACAGAGGGACCACTAAACATTAGGCGAAGACGACGGCACAAAGCGGACATCGATAAACCAGCAGCACAAAACGCAACGCTGCTAAATGTTTGTAAACAGCTGCACCGCGGAATAGCCGATAGGGGGCGTTCGTGCAGACGGCGTTGCCATCGAGGAATTATGCCACAAATGCTGCTCTGCAAATGAACGCCATATTTGATTCTGCTGCATTTTATAAAAAGAAAGAAGCCTGATTTTACAAGTGAAAACGCGAGTGATCAGCATGAAAATAGTGAATAAAGCCAGCTAAAACATGGTTTAACCCGGGCACAAGTGATACAGCGAGCCAGCACCTCCAGCGGCGTCATACAGTTGCGTTTTTGGGAAAGTCTCCGAGGTGTGTGTTTGTTGTGTGTGTGTGGAATGACCAAAAAAGCGAGGCGCAAGAAGTGCCCTGTAATTGTATAATAAATGTATTTTAAAAAGGTCAAATATATGTGAAATTTGGGAAATGAACTATCAGTTATTATGGCTAAGCGAATGCAATAGTTTTTGGGGGTCAGGAATTAGTAAATAATGTGCATTTTGCATGTGCGGTTTGCATGTGTTTGAGGGTCGATTCCTTTGTATATGGGGTACCAAAAATGAGACGCATGCACAGTTATTTGTGTATTAAAATGGTTGTAAATATAAGAAATATACGCTGGACTATGTACACGCGTGTCTTTAGTTATTTGTTGCATATATTGCATTGATTATTCTCTTATTTATTGGGTTATTTATTGATTTTCGGTATGTGTGTGTATATACCACAGAGTGGTCTGCTCTAGAAAGTTATAGATAGGTGAAGAATATATTTTTTTAATTGGAAAAATAATGTTAAACAAGCCTTAAATTTAGGTATTCATTATTTTATTTATTTATTAAATGAACTCCGTCTTAAAGCCATTCCCTTAAGTGGTAAATACATAGCAGTTACCACCCTTTAATATTACGTCTTATTTAATTTCGTGCTGCCTCTTTAACCCAGTTTTCCCCTCGTTTCTCAGGTCTTTTGAAATGGAGCAATACATAGTGCCCCTAGAGGATCCCGTCTACTCGGATTTGCAGGTAGTGCAAGTGCCCCAAGATGAGGTGGGGGTGAGTAGTATCAAAAAACCCTCAAGCATCACGAACTTTACATTAATTTCCTATCTTTGCAGTCTTTGGTTCTCCAGGACGACCAGCAATTGGTGTTTAACGAACAGCAGCAGGTTGTGTACCAAACCGCAGCTCCAGCCCAGTATCAGCAGCCTCAACAGGCGCCGGCACCTGCTTACCATATAATTGGAGGCGATGAGCTTGCCCAGCAGCAGCAGCAGCAACACCAACAGCAGCAGCAGCAGCAGCAACAGCAGGTAGTGATGCATCATCAGCAACACCAGGTACAGCAGGTTCACTACCAGCAGCAGCAGGATGCCCAGCAGCAGCAGCAGCAGCAACTGCACATGGAGCAACAGCAGCAGCAGCAGCAGCAACAGCAGCAGCAATATGTTCAGCACCAGCAACCCGCCATTCAGCACACGCAGCAGATCTACTACACCTCCGAGCAAGTGCTCCAGCCCAATGCCATTGTGCAGCACATGCAGCAGCAAAAGAAGCAGCAGCAAGTGCTGCAGCAGCAACAACAGCAGCAGCAGCAGCAGCAGTACCAGCAGCATGCGCCCGCCTACCAGGTTCAGGCTGCCCCACAGCAGCCCCAGCTGCTGCAGTCTCCTCAGCAGCAACAGCACCAGCAGCAGGCACAGCAGCCGCAAACGCTGCAGCTGCAGGCGGCGCCTGCCCAGCAGCAGCAGCAGCAGCCGCAGCAGCACCAGCAAATTGTCTACCGCATGACGACCACCCAGCAGCCCCAAAGGCCGATAAGTGTGAGTTATGCCTCTATTCCTCATCAATCCTGATTACTTATATATTCTCTTGTATATTCCCCAGATGCTGAACAACACGCACGTGATCGTACAGCAGCAGCCGGTGCTGATCCAGGCCCAGCAGCATCAGGAGCTGATCATGCGCCAGGCCACCGCCATTCATCCGTACAACAATCGCGTGGTCTACGCCACATCCCCGCAGCAGCAGCAGCAGCACGTCCTGCAGCAGCACGTTCAGCAGCAGCAGCAAGTGCAGCAGCAGCAGCAGCAACAGCAGATGCAGCTCCAGGCCACCGCTCAGACGGCTCACCTGGTTCAGGCCCGCGTCGTGCCCCAGCAAACCCAGAACGTGGTCTACCAGCAGCTGCAGGTGCAAAAGGTGCAGCAGCAACAGTCGTCCCAGCAGCAGCAGCAACAGCAGCAGCAGCAGCCGCAGCTAGTGGCCACCACTGCCGCCGGCGGAACGCAGCTGGTGCGGGCCTCTTTCAGGGGGAAATCCCCGCGCGGAGCAGCTGTTGTGGCCAGACCAGGCACCCTCATTGCCACCAGACCCACACTCTCGCCCGCCACTATTGTGCGGCAAGTCCGGCCGCGAGCAGGAGTCGTGAGCGCCGTGCCCGGAGGAATCGTGCGGAACATGCGTCCCGGGAGCGTGCGACCAGCTCGCACACAGTTGGTGGTGCAGACGAGCGGCGCCGAGGGCGGGCAGACCATGCAGATAGTGACCCAGGCCCAGATGAAGCACATCACCATCAGCACGAATCTCGGCCAGCAGCAGCAGCAGCAGCAACAGCAACAGGGGCAGCCGCAACAGCAGCAGCAGCTGCAGCAGCAGCAGCAGCGCCACATCTACCGCACCCACATGATCACCGACCAATCCGGGAATCCCCAGCAGCAGCAGCAGCAGCACCACATGCTGATGATGCGCCAGGGTCCCATCCGGTACAGAGCCCCAGTTTCGCTGACCTCGGCGGTGCCCACTCCCGTGCCAGCACCAGCGCCCGCCGCCAATCCCCCCCAGGCCACCAACAGCAGCAGCATTGGCATGGATCTGGAGGAGCGCATCCAGGCGGCAGTGCTCAAGAAGGAGCAGCAGAAGCCTCCGCCACCACCGCAGCCACAGGTGGCCCCCAACCAGCTGCCGCCCATGCAGATAGGAACCGGTACCACGCTGACCACCTACTACCCCGGAGGAGCAGCCACCCAGCAGGAGGAGGAGCAGCAGGTCGTGCAGAGCCAGGTGCAGGGCATACGCACTGCCGGAGGAGCCAGCATGACGCTGGCAGAGTTCAAGAAGCGGCAAACCCTCAGTGCATCGCCAGCACCCAGTCCCGGCCTCACCCCGATGAGGGCCAGCACCCCAGTAACCCTAGTGCGTCCGGCACCAAAGTTAACGCCCACACAACAGCCTCAGCCTCAGGTGGGTCTGCCGCCGGGCACAAGGATTATGCAGCCCCAGAGGGCGATACCCGCACCAGTGGTGGCTCCCGTGCCCGCTGTGCCCGCTCCCGCCGCCACCACTGCCGCCGCCTCGCAGGGCTCACAGGACTCACGAGGCTCGTCCGTGCAGCAGACGTCGCACAACAACTACGAGATCCACTCGCAGCACGTGCTGAACAACCGGGCCAACCAGCCCATTGCGGAGCGCGACAAGAACAGCGCCAAGATGCTGGTGATCCTGGCCAGCGGGGAGCAGCGCCTCATCACCTTCACCCTGCCGCGCGAGTCCTGCACAGTGCAGGACCTGCTCGAGCAGGTGGGCGTGCCCTTCGACAACGCCACCACCATCCAGTGTGTGGAGCACCGCGGCGCCAATGTGGACTTTGTGGTGACCGTTGGATTCTCGGTGAATGAGTCTGCCAGCGAACTGATATCCCGGGCGGAGGAGAGCCTGCAGATGAACCGTTCGCAGGACAACCCAACGCCAGTGGCCGGTGGCGGAGGAGGAGCCTCGTCGAATGCCTCCCCCTCGTACGCCCAAGCGAACGCGGCCGCCGAGCAGGCCAAGCGAGAAGCCGCCAGCTCGGCCAGTGGGGGAAATCAATCAACCGCCGTGGGAGTAGCATCTTCGGGAGCACAAGCAGCAGCTGGAGCAGCTGCAACTCCCGCCGAGGGTCGGAAGCTCATCGACGGCTTCCTCGCAGTGTGCCAGCTGTGCGGCTTCACGGGCATGGATCACGCCCGCTGTGAGCGGTGCAAGCGTGTCTTCCCGGAGCCCCCCAAGCGCAAGTCCTACATCCCCAAGTCCAGTGCCGCCTCCTCGCCAGCCTCCTCGACGGCCAGTGACCAGACCATAACAGCAGGCGGCGCCACTGCGGCGGACAAGAAGCGGGAGCTGGCGGCAGTCGCTCGCTACGGCAAGCAGCTGGCGGGAGTGGCCTACTCCGGAGTGGGTGGAGTTGGCGCCCGGGGCAGGGGATCGATGGCCATGCGTGGCGGAAGGGCCAGAGGAGGCAGGCGGGCAGCCGAGGTGGATCCCGTGGTGCTGCTGAGCAGCGAGGATGAGGCCGATACCGATGAGGCGAACACGGAGACGGGAAATGTAAGTAGAGATTAAATCTTGGTAATTAATTATTCGTAGTAATTAATAATTAATTATTCTTAGTAATTAATAATTAATTATTCTTAGTAATTAATTATTTGTAGTTATAAGGGGCTAATTTAAATAGGGAATAGAGGTGGAGAAACATCGATGTTTGCGGATATCGATGTTTTTCGATGTTTAAATAACAAACATCGATGAAAAAACGGGGTTTTTCGATGTTTTTATAAAAACAACGATAAATCATCGATGTTTTCAAGAAAAAAGAAATAAAAAAAGTCTCTTAAATAAATTAAAAATGTTTACCCTTACTTTAGTGACGTGTATAAAACATCGATGTTTCCCCACAAAACATGGGTGTTCCCAAACATTTTAAAGACTTCGATGTATCACTGTTTTCATTGATGTTTCTCCACCTCTAGTAGGGAGCTCGCAGCTTGTCACTTGGTGCCCGACCCTGTCATAAGTTATTTTGATTTGTCTTAAATCAATCTTTATTTCTCATATTTAAGACTTTGGTTTATTTAAACAATTGGTTTTGTAAGCAGATTAGATCTTGGAACACATTTATTTATTTTTAAACCCTTTCCATATGGTAGAATATTTAAATACCTTTTATTATCCTTTTCCAGCAACCCTCTACAAACTCAAAAATGATTTCGAATGGCAACCTTCACCAACTGCCCGCCGCCTTTGCCTGTGAGCCAATGCTGCCCGAGATCGACGAGGAGCCGCTCTACAAAGGTATGTCCTAATTATAGCGATTATATACATATGTATATTCAATTTGATTCATTCAGATTATCGAATCATAGCTGAGTTGTCAATGTAGCTAGATGCTAGGTAAATACTGGATTTTTACAAGCGGATTGATTTAGTTAAAGGAATATTTTTCATTTACAATTGATTTTAATATTTAAATTGGAATTTGTTTCAAGACCTATTTACCTAAAATCGAAGAATTTTGAATAATTTAAATTCTAAAAAGTCTTTTTATCCGCAAGGAACAGGGAGAAGTAAATAAATGTTAAAATTTAAAATTAATATTTATAGAAAAATAATAATTTTTGCATTCTAATTTTCAAAAAATTTAATCTAAAGTCAGATCAAAATTATAGAGAAAGATACATTTATTACTTTTCCATAAGCCATGTCCTCAATAAGCACACACATTTTCTTTAAATTAATTAAAATTAAAACACCTTTTAGCCATTTTTTGTTGCCATTTACCTCTGTTTAGCTATTTTAGCTATTTTCCCACCTAGTGGCAGCACTGGTGTAGAGCAATGTGCGTGATTTATGTTTTTTTGCGTTGGCAATGCCGATAGTCAAGAGCTACCTTGCCATTCCGCCAGGGGGCGCCAGCCAGAGCACGCCATTTTTATGCAAGGCACCCGATAAAGAGGAAGAGAAGCGCAAAGCGAATGCGAGAAAACACATAGTTTTCCCAAATTCTCTTGCAATTTTCACAAATCGGACCAGAATTGACACATTTTAATAGTTTTTATTATAAGAAATTTTAACGACACGATGAATGACGAAGGTAAATGCTCGAAAGTGTGTGCTAAAAGCAAGTGAATGAAAGAGTGTGACTCGCAAGCCACGAGGAACAGAGAGAAAGGCGAGACGAAAAAGAAAAATTAAATAATGATTTGTCTCTCTTGCAGACTTTGTGCGCGGCGACGTGACGGATTTGTCGGATGTCCCAGAGACGGAGCGGTTCTCCACATCCCTGAGCTGCAGCTGCGTTCGCCTGGTGCCCTACCGCTACGAAATCACAGAGCCGGTAAGTCCCACACCCCTACTCCCTGCTGCCCCCCTCTTGCTGCTGCACCCTTTACATTGTGAAATGTGTGTATAATAATTGGCATTCCCCCCGCTTGATTCTCTTTGCACGCGTAGGTAACCTTCACCTCGAAGGGCATCCGCATCGCGGGCATTGTGACGGATAAGGATGCCAAGTTCACGCTGCACATCCACAAGCACGAGGTGATCAAGGTAATAGCGCACTTTGGGAGCACAGAACCGGCCCAGCCGCTTGTCACGCTCTACCTGCTCAAAAAGTGCGCCCAGTATGTGAAGACGCAGCTCCACCTGCCCGAAGATCAGGCCAATGAGCGTGAGTACTTTAAATTCCTTAAATATATACATTAAATCTTAATTAATATTTTTTTTCCTTTCTAATAACTCTTCTCTCTATTTCCCTTGCAGAAACCGGCTTCAAGGGCAACAGCTCGTTCCACACTCGCCGCCTCATCCTGATCTTTGACAGCATCTCGTTCTCTGCCCGCGGCACCATCAAGTCCATGTTCAGTTGCGTGGACGAGATTTCCAGCGAGGATGCGGCCGAAATCCTTGAGAGACTGGCCGATTCCGACCGCAAGGTGCAGGACAAGAGCTCACAGCCGCAGGCGCGTCAGCTGAGAGCCGACGAACAGGTCAGCCTGCTCATGTATCCGCCCAAGGGCACCGGCAGCCTCTGCATTCGCATGGAGGACTATGTGTGCCTCACCAAGGAGTCGTACCTCAACGACATCATCATTGACTTCTACCTGTTGTGGCTGCGGAACACGCAGATTCCCGAGGCACTGCGCGAGCGAACGCACATTTTTAGCACCTTCTTTTACAAGCGACTGACGACGCTGACGCGTCCGGCGGACATGAAGCAGACGGCGGCCCAGAAGCGACATGCCCGGGTCCAGAAGTGGACCAAGCTGGTGGACATCTTCGACAAGGACTTTATCATTGTGCCCATCAACGAGCAGTCGCACTGGTTCCTGGCCATCATATGCTTCCCCAACCTCAAGGGGCCCGTGACGTACGACACCAACCAGCCGGTGGAGCCGCAGCAGCTGAAGAGGGCGCGCGGCAAGAAGGTGTCGTCGCTGCAGATTGGCAACACCACCATTACCCCGCTCACAAAGAGGGGCGAGGGGGGAGGAGGTGGAGGACAGCTGCCGGCTGCCCTCACAGCGGACAATATCTGCCGCATAGCGGACGACGAGAGCGAGCGGGACGAGGCCGAGGGCGACGAGAGCGACATGGCCTCGGAGGACAGTGAGAATTCGAATTCCGCCAAGGACCCAGCGTCTACGCCAACGCCCGCCGCCACGAAACCCGCACAGCCCACGCCGAGTGGTCCAGCCCGGAGCAGCGGGGCCGACGATGTGCCCGCTGTGAAGCAGCCGCTGATCCTCATCTTCGATTCCCTGGCGGGTGCGTCGCGCAGCCGAGTGGTGGCCACGCTGCGCGATTACCTCACCTGCGAGTACCGCGTGAAGAAGCCGGATGCGCAGGCGCACGTCTTCAACAAGGACAACATGCCGGGGCACTGCGTCAAGGTGCCGCAGCAGAACAACTTCACCGACTGCGGCCTCTACCTGCTGCAGTACGTGGAGCAGTTCTTCAGCGAGCCCATCAAGGACTACCGCCTGCCCATCAAGCAGCTTACGAATTGGTTCGACTTTCTCACCGTCACCAAGAAGCGCGAGGACATTGCCAATCTCATACAGCAGCTCATGGACGAGGGCAATCAGCAGCAGCGCCATGTCCTGCCGGTCATTGAGTTTCCCACCCTCAACGGCCAGCTGGTGGAGTATCCCGAGGACACGGAGAGCGCCGAGTTCGAGGAGGAGGAGGGCCACGACGACGAGGAGCCCTCGAGTGAGCTGGTAAGCGTAGAATGCCACCATCTCTGTTTCCCATCAATCTCTAAACTTCTCTCTCTATATTCTTTAGCACGATGAAAACAACGCCGTCACCGACATGGAAGTGGATCCCGTGAACGAGGAGGTGCCCACGCAGGGCGCCAAGGTGGCCACCTTGGCTGTGACCACCACCACGGCGACAGTGCCGACGACGGCCAAGCGCTTTGTGCTGAAGCGGCGCCTGCAGAACGGTTCCGCCTCGAGTCCCAGCAACGGCAGCAACGGAGAGGCCAGCAACGGCGGCGGCACCCTCATGCCGCAGCTGGTGAGCACGGCCACTGGAGCGCCGCCGACGGCGGTGACCGGTGGCACTCCTGGTGGTGTCACGCACCTGACGCCGCGCGGACCCAGCGGGGGCCTGAAGATACGCAAGATCGAGCCGTAGCACGAGCAGGTGCTCCTCCTGAGAGCACGCGATCCGAACGCGCCGCAAATGGCCCACCACATGCCTGCGCTGCTCCAGCTGCCACAGCTGCGGCACCACCACCACCACCTGTAAATACAAAGAAAGAACACCAAGCATCGACGGTTACTATAATTAATGTCTCCTCTATCTATATGATGTCCCCCTTAAGCACTAATTAATCAAATAAAACGTAAAATAAAGCCTACATTCGTATGTATAAAATACAAAAGGATTCTGGGTTTTATTAATTATTGAAAAGAATTTAAATGAAAGGCAAATTGAGACAGGGATGGGCTAAATGTAAAAGGGTGGAGCCAAATCTTGATAGGAAAATGTGGAAAACTCATAAAGATCGATTTAATATTGATATTTTCTTATTTCGAAATGATGTCGGTGATCTTTGGAATGTAGAGATTTATAGATTTTACTTCGATTCTAAAAAAATAAACTTAATAAAATATTTAAAATTGCATTTATTGAATATAAAATTTGTAAATACTTGCTTTTTCTTCCCATAATACAATTTTTAGTTTAAATTCTTTAAAATATTCGCTATTCTCAATCGGAATTTATGCCTACTCTTATTAAATTATTCTTTTATTTTTTCCTAATTAGAATTTGTAAAATGTCACCCAAAGAATTAATACTAAATCTTAATTAGATTAAATCAGAGCTATTTTACACATTTAAACCTCTACTTTAAATTGTAAGCATAACAAATAATAATTTTAATAAAATAAATTAAAATTTAAATACCCTGCCAGATTGCACATTCTTGGGGGGAGGCTTTTGTAAAATCACCACCACACATTTTTTTCGAGAGTAGAAACCCTTCCCAAACCAGTTTCGCAGTGTGTCTCGCCATGTAGGCTAGAATCGCCATGTAGATGCGACCTACATGGTGGGACTCCCCGAGGCAAAGTGGTGCTTGTAATCAAATTTTGGCTCTATTAACTTTAAGAGACATGCAGAAACTGTATTTTACTCTTTACTCCCCGAAACCTTAGTAGTTGCATTTGGAATTTTGCGTCGTTTTGGTTAATCTTTAATTGATGGCCCTTCACCGCTCCCCGCGGTTTATACCATGTAGTTACTCTAGAATACATGGCGACCTACATGGTACATGGCACGCATACCCAGGCACACGTGCATGTGGAACAACAACACACACATGCACGCCGCCATGTAGTTAGCGAGCCGAAAAGTTAGGTTAGATTCACAGCTGCTTGCGCGGGGTGTGGGAAGGGGAAAAGGAAGCAGAGTAAGGGGTGGAGAGAAGGGGCAGAAACGAATGGCGAAAGAAAACGAAATGGAGATGACATATCGATATTCCGATTGCGAAGGAAGATGACAAAGAGAGAACAAATTAAAGAACTTAAATTTTAAAAAATAAATACTGATTGTACGATTAGATCAAATAAAACGAACAATTTATATTATTATACTTTTTCTAGTACAGGATAGATAGTCATTTTAAAATATATAAAATGACGTGATGCGCATCTGATCCAATACGCATTCAACTTATAAAAATAGTTAAAATTTCAACCATTATGCAAAGTCTCCTTAAGTACAGGCAATTTTACTTTAAAAATGCGTACGATAAATATTATTAATTATTAGTTAATAAAATTAAAAGAATTTTTGGTGGAATTTAAATGCCTCCCATCTCTAGCCCCTATCAATTACTATCGATAGGTAAATATCGTTATTAAAATATAACATCGATGTATCGCCTTTCGTAAAAACATCTCTAGTATCGATAACGACATCGATGCGTGACATCTCATAGTGCTCATCAAAGTCATAACCAAATATGACATCGAGTATTTCTTTCCAGGCCTTTATTTATGCAAATGTTTTATATTGCCCAAATCCCTTATCATTGAATTGGCCTCTACCAATTTAATTATTATAACTTTATCTGCTTCTAAACGCCTGGACTGGGCTTTTGAATACATTATTGTGTTTGGCGGGATCTATATTTTTGAATTGTGTGAAGAAACAGTAAGAGAGAGTGAGATGCCAACAGTTGAGAACAGGTCGTTTTATTACATTCTTTATTCTCTTTCTCCCCCGTTCTGGAAATACCGAAAGTCTCCCTTCGCGCCACCTGGTATTTTTCTGGTATGTTTCTGGTATTACGTTCGTTCGTCTGCGTACCGGCCTTTAAAACAGCGCTGCCGAACACCGTTTCTCGACTATTGACCTCTCGCTCTCTCTCACTGCTTACAAACGCTGTTCGCGTGTCTGAGTACGGAGCTTAACAGATTTTTTAAATTTAGGGGGAAGATTGGATTTTTTAGGGTGAAATATCGACTATTTGAGATTTTTTAGGGGGAAAGCAACATTTTCATCTGGTAACACTGATCGATGTTATTGCAGCTCAGCAGAAGGAAAATAAAATTAACCAGGAGCGCAAAAAACGGAAAACTCGAGTTATCTGCGGGATTGCAAAGTGCTAGCAAAGTAATAACCAATGCTGCGGATGTGTGTGTGTTGCGGCCGCTGTTTTTGTTGTGAAATAATTAATAATATTTTAGGGCAGATGGAGATGGAGCCCCTTATGTGCGTGTGTGTGCCAATGTGCGTGTGCCTCTATGTGGTTGTGTGAAAAAAGAAATTGAGGGGGAAAGCAGGAGAAAGAAAAGAGCGCAGCGCACCGCGGATCGGGGAAATGGGCGTCTCTAAAGTTAAATGACATTTTCGCACGTAACTGAAAAATATATATACGTGTATTAATAAAAATAAATACACACACTGGCCAGCAGGCGGAAGGCAGAGGCAGAAAAAAGGCGCACCAGGCGCCGTCGTCATCCCCCGCGCGCATGCTCCGAATTCGGGAGTCGTATCGCATCTCACATCGCGGAGGGAGCCCAAAAATCCCCACCGAAGTCCCTAGACAGCCCCAACTATCGCGTGAGATGCCCTGGGCCAAAAGCAACTGCCCAAGAGCCGTGTAAATTGCACATTATAATTGCAAAATAAACGAGTGCAGTGTAGTCAAAATATTAATGACGAGCGAGTGAGACGGCATGCAAACGTGAAAAAGTGAGCGGCGCCGCTATTGGTCGGCCGCACGCGTGCCGTCCCGCTCTGGCGCACGCATTCGCCGTTTGTCAGTTGTCTGTTTTGATTTTCTCTTCGTGAAAATAAGCGCGCGAAAGGGGTGCTCGTGTACTTTCTTTTGCCCTACCATCCCACTACCACCACCCACTACCCCTTTGCCCCCTGCCCCTCGTGCGCCTGGTGTGATTTTGCGGTGCATCGCAATGCCTGATAAGTGATAAAGCCCAGATGTTTGTGTATATATCGCCGCCAAATATTCCGAGAGAAGCAGCGGCAACAACAACAACAGCAGCAGCAGCACGCACACACACATGTTGCACACATTTTTTTTGTTTGTCTCTTTTTTTTTGTGCCGCCATTCGGCTACTGTCGTGTGTAACTTGAAACTAATTTGTTAACGCCTGAAAAATCCCTTATTCGCATGTTCAGCCCCGAAATCCACGCAGAGCGAGCTACCAAAGAGGCATCCGGAATTGTTTTTAGTCAAAATCACAAATCCCGCAGAGGAGCAACGTTTCCAATAAGCAAGCATACATAAATGGTTTCTACTTTCATTGGCCTACTGGGTGAGTAAAAAAAACTCAGATAACTAAATGATAAACGAAAACACAAAGAAAAAATGTAAATAAAAAAAATATATAATAAAAAGTAGATATTTATTTTTTAATTTTTATTAGAGCTGTAAAAAAATCGATAGTGCCCTTACTCGATATTTTCGATAGTGATAGCTATAGTCCAAGCCATCGATACTATCGACAAAATATAAAAAAAGTTATTTTCCTTAAACAAAACCAGATTAAATGGCATAATTTATAAAATAATTGTTTAGATAGATGTTATATAAAGATAGTTTTTAATATTAATGATTAAAAATTAAATACAAATATTTTGGTCAGTAAGAATTTAAGAATTTATGATTTTATTTATTTTTATATTATATTCACTGATTTGCTGCTATGGCGATGTATCGATGGTGGAAAATGCAATCGATAGTGAGCTGAGCACAGCACCATCGATAATATCGATAGTATCGTCGATAGTTTTACAGCTCTAGAACTGCTATTTAAAAACCGTTTCAACGTTTATTATTATTATTTTAAATATGTGTAATTTTATTTAATTTACTAAAGTTAAAATATTAAGGGGAAAAAGTTTATTTATGCCCGAGGAATGTTTATTAAAGGCTATTATTATTCTCTCTTTCGCAGACATTCAATCATGGTGGGAGATACCGTGTATTTCGCATTTCTGTTCATTGTTTAGTTCCGCCTTCGATCTGCCCGACATCGATATCGAGGTGAGTTAATCCCTTGCCTTTAATCGATTTATTTTCTATTAAATATCCTTTTCCCTTGTCGCATCCACAGGATCTCGAATCGGCGCTGCTCTCCGATGGTACCAGCGATGAGGATCAGGTCGCCCTAGTGCCCGAATTAATTGTGCGCCTGCTCAAGGGCTGCGATGCGCTACAGTCGGTAGCCAAGGAAATCACACACAGCAACTATCAGATGTTCTTGCGCCGCTTCCTGCGCCAACAGTGTCGTTTGCACCAGACCGAGAACCACTTCGACACGGACATTGACTTCCAGTCGCTGCCCGTGCGCAAGCGCCTGCACATCCTGCACGATCTGTGCCACTTCCGCCTCGACTCGGCCGATGTGCAGGTCATTCTCAGCAATCTAGAGGCGGACAGCCTGCGCGTGGAGCCCCTCGGCTACGACGCCAAGAACTCGGGCTATTGGTACTTTTACGGCACGCGCCTCTATCGCGAGGACAAGGCCAGCGCCGGATCGGGCGGTGGAGGAGGAGGAGGCTCGGGATCGGGATCGGCCACTTCAACGGGCGGAGCATCCAGCAGCAGCAGCAGCAAGGGCATTGGTGGAAACGCCACCGTCTGGCAGGTCATCTGCTTCACCGAGGAGGACTGGCAGAACTTGGCCGCCAAGTTCAAGACCTCGACGCACGCCAAGGAGCGCGAACTCTTCCAGATACTCGATGACAACTTTCTGCCCAAGCTGCCGCAGCTATTCCGCGAGCGTGAGCGTTTGAGGCGCAGAAAGTGAGTAGAAATTCTAACCTCTTTCGATTTATTAATAATATTTGTGGTGTTTTCCCTTAGACTTCTTCAGGTGCGCAACTCCAGTCGCATTCGCAACCTCGTGGAGCTCAAGGCTCGCCAGGAGGAGGAGCGTCAGCGCAGGGAGCGCGAGAATCTCTATCAGGAGCGGCAGAACGCCCACTGGCTGGCACCGCCCACGCAGCAGCAGCAGCAGCAGCAGCAGCAACAGCAGCAGCAGCAGCAACAACAGCAGCAGCAACAGCTACAACAGCAGCAGCAACAGCAGCGCACACGCAGACGGTTAGCACGCGCTGCCTCGTAAAAGGGCTGGCGGAATCCACGGCCTCATCTCACCATCCAAACACACTTGCAACACCAAAAGCATCCTTTGATTTACGTTCTCAATTGATCTTTTGAGTTGCCGTACAATTTGTTATGATTTGTGATTTGTTCGCCTGCCATTTGAGTTGAAAACCAAATCAAATCGAATTCAAACACTATCGCCAGCATCCATCGACGAGAGAAGAGCCCGGGACCAGGGACCAGGATGAGCGGAGCGAGGATCAGCACTTAATTTCAGTTTTGCCCCCCCCAAAAGTTTAGTTTTTGTGTATGGGAGAATTGGTTGGATTTCGTTTTCAAAAAAAGAACTCTGTAAGCATGCTTTTTCTCTATTTCTATATATTTCTATTCGATTTAACCCCTAAGTTTGGCCTTAAGTTCGCGTTATTAGCCACCATTTCATTCACGAGTCACAGACAGCGAGAGAATCATCACCAAGACACGGTTTTATCGTATGAAATTCATATCAGTAGAAAGCTTGAGTATTAGTGCTGGCAAAACAGCCGAGCACTATCGATAGTATCGATTTTTCACTAGTAAAACATCGAAAAAATCGATAGTGCAAAACATTGCTTTTTTGCCAGCTCTATTGAGTATATATTGGTGTAACAAGTACATAAACCATTTAATAGAGCTGTAAAAACATCGATAGTGCTCTCACTCGATATTTTCGATAGCGATAGTCGAAATTATCGATAATATCGATACTATCGACAAAATAAAATGGGTTTAAAAACATTTACTTTGCTTAAACAAACAAATTTAAATGGAATGATGACCCGAAGCACAGCATCATCGATAATATCGATAGTATCGATTTTTCACTAGTGCAAAACATTGCTTTTCTGCCAGCTCTATTGAGTATATATTGGAGTAACAAGTACATAAACTCCAACTTGGAGTGGTTTATTAACCATTTAATAGAGCAGTAAAAACATCGATATTGTTTCACTCGATATTTTCGATAGTGATAGTCAAATTATTGATAATATCGATACTATCGACAAAATAAAATGGGTTTAAAAACATTTACTTTGCTTAAACAAACTAATTTAAATGTCATAATTTATAAAAGATTTATGTATTAAACAAAAAAACAATTAAATTCAATCACATAACTATAGAATTTATATATCGATAGTTTTCGATATTAATGATTAAGAATTAATTAATTTATATTTATTTATTATATTTATTGGCAAAAACTTGTACATTTTATACGAAGTCACTGATTTGCTGCTAACACGATGTATCGATGGTAGAAAAAAACAATCGATGGTGACCCGGAGCACAGCATCATCGATAATATCGATAGTATCATCGATAGTTTCACAGCTCTACTGTGCATTTAGCAAGCTCCTTCATTGATATGAGTTAATATGATATTGAAAGCATTTACTTCCATCCATTCACCACAAAATCAGACCATATTCGCTTTTAGAAACATAAATCTCAATTAATTAACCCAATTTACCAACTTTACTTTAATCTCTTTATCGATTTATTCCCAACTCTCCTTAGATCGCAATCCACATCGACGGCTAGTGGTATTTCAACCTACGCAAGCTCCCTCAGACGAACAACCACAACTAATTCGAGCGAATTTCTGTGCCACAGGGAAACCTTCTGCCTCTCGCCAGAAAACGACGACGACGAAGACGACGACGACGAGGCCCCTGACGCGGAGCAGCAGCAGCAAGAGCAAGATCAGCAGCCCCAAGACGAGCCCCAGCAACAAGAGGATCAAGAAGAATTATTAGCTGTCTCAGCAGCAGCCACCGACAACGATTTTCGCTCGCCAGAAACCCCGAAATCGCAAACGCCGGCGGAATTGAAGAGCAAGAGCCACCACCACCACCACCACCACCACCACCATCATCATCACCATCACAAGAAGAAAAAGTCGGGCAAAAGGCAAAAGAAGCGGCACCATCGCGAGCGGGGGGAGAGGGAGCGCGGCGCTCATCATCACCATCGTCGGCGACACAAGCATGCTTCAGAGGCAGACGAGGGCGAGGACGACCACAACAATAATCAAAACAGCAACAGCAACAGCAACAACAGCAACAGCAGCAACAACAGCAACAGCAGCAGCAGCAACCACAGTGGCCAGCCAAAGCGACGACGCAGTGGCCACCACCAGCAACAGCCGCAGGCGGAGACCCCGGAGACAAGCACCTCCACAAGCACCTCTCTAAGTCCCGAGGACAAGGAGAACTTTTGCAGGCAGCTGCAACTGCTGGACACCAACTCGGCGGCCATAGCCGTGGCCACCAGCATAGCCGATCTGAGTCTGCCGTCTCCATCGGTGGCACATGATAGCGAATCCGAATCGGAGCCAGAACCAGAGCCACCAGCAGTAGCGGCTCCCCCGATGGCGCCAGCGGCCAATGTCAAGTTGCCCGGCAGGCAGACAAACAACTCGCTCAGTTCGCTGACTGGCAACATCTTCATCCCAGCCGGAGGAAGTCAAACGGAGCAGCACCAGCAGCCACCAGAGCAGCAGGCGCAGGAACAGAGCGGAGCGACCAGCAGCAGCAGCACGGCCAGCACCGTGCGCTCCAAGAAGCAAAAGGCCGTGCTCAACAGCAGCGGCAGCGGCAGCAGCAGCAGCAAGGTGGCGGACAAGGCGGAACGGAACCTGAGCAAGGCGGAAGCGGGCACGGGCAAGGCCAAGAAGGGTTCGTCATCAGCTTCCTCGTCGTCCAGCAAGGCGGAGCGGCAGAGCGGTGCCTACTCGGACAAGAGTGGCGATGAGTAAGTGAGAGTGGAGAGACTCGATACCCCCCACCCAGACACGACACACTCGTACTATCCATCCGTACTTGCTCTCGGCATATTCTTTGATCATTCTTTATGCTTTTGCTTGCTTGTTGGATCATCATGGGGGGCATCATGACAAAGATACAATTTATTTCTTGACTTTGCAACTTGAAGCGAAAGTGCATTAACTTTACTCAGGGATTAGCTTGTAGAAACTCTTTAGAGCAACTCTCTAGGATATGTTACTGATTTTACGCAACTTTCTAGAGTCTTTCCCTGAAGATATTGAGCTTTCTTTTAATTTTTTCTTGCTTTTACATTTTTTAATTGGTAACTAAACATAAATATAGGCTTTTCTTCTCAAAAATAATATCTAAACTCCTACAATTAGAGCTGGGAAAAAATCCATTCTCAGTGCATCGATTTTTTCGATCTTTTAGATAAAAACATCGATTAAATCGAAAAAAGAAATATTTATAAAAAAAAGCCGATAGTTTTGATATTGGAATCGATTTTTATACATTTTTACATTTTTTAATTCGTAACTAAACATAAATAAAAGCTTTTCTTCTCAAAAATATTATCTAAACCCCTACAATTAGAGCTGGGAAAAAATCGATTCTCAAGGCATCGATTTTTTCGATTTTTTAGAAAAAAAAACATCGATTAAATCGAAAAAAGAAATATTACTTATAAAAAAAATCGATAGTTTTTTTATTGGAATCGATTATTTTCCAGCTCTATTTCAAAACTAATATCAAAAACCTTACAATGACTTTTTAAATTGTACTGAAACCAGTTTCAATCAAGGTTTAATTGTATCTTTAATGCACAAACCAACCACTCATGACGCTCAGCCCTTGTATTGTTGTTGATTTTGTTTATTGTTTAGTTTGGGCCGCTGCTGTGGTGGCAGTCTTTCCTTTACATTTCTTTAACTGTTGCGTTGTTCTATCTTAGTTCTACCTTAGTTCTACCTTAGTTCACTTCCGCTTTTAGTTCCCTTTGCATGTTGTCTCTGCTCCCCTTCTTCATACACATTCACCACCCACACCCATCGAATTGTATATAATGTGATCAATTGATTAACATATTTATCATTGTTATTGTAAACTTTTGTACCCACCCCCCCCCCAAAAAAAAAAAAAAAAACGATCAAAATAAAAAACATTCCGACTGTTGATCATCAACCAAAAAACCGAACCCCAACAAAAAACATCGATAACAACCAAATATATCGATATATCGATACATGTAGCCCTGTAAATAGTAGAGACCGTAGCACCACTACCAACAACAACAGCAGCCTTAACAACAACAACAACAACAACCATAAGCACGCGTCGCACCACAGTCACAACAACAACAACAATAATAATAACAACAACAAGAACAGCCATTCAACAACGGCGGCAGGAACGACAACAACGACAGCCACGTCGCAGGGATATCATAATCATAATCAGAATAACCACAACAACAACAATAATAATAATAACAACAATAATAACAACAATAACAACACCCACCATAAACACCATCATCATCACCATCACAGTAACAGTAACAAACACAAGTCCAAGTCGCACCACTCCCTAACCCACCACACCAATACCATCACCAATACCCACCACCCGACAACAACAACGACAACCATGTACAACTACACCAACACAGTAATCACACCAACACCAACCAACAACAACAACAACAACAACTCAACAACGTACAACTCCTCCAATCATGCGAATATTCTTAGCTTCACCGAAACGGAGGAGGTCCTGCAAATTGGAATGCACAAGGTCCTGGTCTACGTGAAGAACCATCGCGATGCCTGGCCATTTATGGATCCCGTGGAGGAGGATATAGCGCCACGCTATTACTCCATCATCAGGAGGTGAGTTTGTGACTAAAGTAGAGGAAAATATGAACTCATTTATTAGATTTCTCAGAACTACAACTACTTTGGGGCTGTCCATATATGACATAATCACCTATAAGGGGAAGGGGGTCAGCGTAATGATTATATGGGGAGAGGGTTCTTGGCCAATGATCACGTAATAATTTTCTATCAAAATATATTTAAAAACAATTTGTTTTTATGAATATTTGAGGCAAAAAAATGTTTATGATTCCATAATGATAGGGGAAGGGGTTCATCCAATGATAACTCTTGATTACATAGGGGGGGAGGTAGTCGAAAATAATCAAATACGTAATTACGTAATATATGACCAGTCCCTTTTTTGGAACCTTATCTACAGAGCTGTAAAAACATCGATAGTTCCCTTAATCGATATTTTCGATAGTGATAGTCCAAAACCATCGATACTATCGACAAAATTAAAAGGGTTAAGAAAGAAGTTGTATATTTTAAACGTATTCACTGATTTGTTGCTAACGCGATGTATTGATGGTGGAAAAAACAATCGGTAGTGACGTGGAGCACAGCACCATCGATAATATCGATAGTATCATCGATAGTTTTACAGCTCTAGACAGTAGAGGTGGAGAAACATCGATGAGAACATCGATGCATCGATGTTTTTGAAATGTTTAGGAACATCGATGTTTTGTGGGGAAACATCGATGTTTTTTTCACATCACTAAAGTAAGGGAAAAAATTTTTAATTTATTTTAAAGGAAATTTTTTTCTGTTTTTTTGAAAACATTGATGTTTCATCGATGTTTTTATGAAAACATCGAAAAACTTCGATGTTTTTTTCCATCGATGTTTTTGATTTAAACATCGAAAAACATCGATGTCTGCAAACATCGATGTTTCTCCACCTCTACTAGACAGCCCCTTTATGGAGCTCTAAACCCATTTATTCCCCTCCACAGACCCATGGACCTGCTCAAGATGGAGGACAAGCTGGACAGTGGGGAGTATCACAAATTTAGCGAATTTCGCAACGATTTCCGCTTGATTGTCAACAACTGTAGATTGTACAATGGGCACAATAATGGTAGGACCTAAACTCCAATCAATTCTTTCCTTCAAACCCTAATAATTCTTCCCACAGAATACACGGAAATGGTGAACAATCTGCAGGATGCCTTCGAGAAGGCCACCAAAAAGTACTTTGATAATCTCTCCGACGACGAGGACGATGATCCCAACCTAAGCTATCCTGCCGCCGACTCCAAGATGAACGTCTTCCGCGAGAAATACTTCAGCAAGAAGGCCAAGGAGGAGACGGAGAAGGATGCCACGACGCTGGGTCGGGCGGAGAGCAGCGCTGAGGAGGAACGCAGCGAGCTCGAAGAGGAGGCCGTGCAAAAAGCCCAAAAGCGTAAGCGCAAGGAGAAGGATAAACGGCGCAAAAAGAAGAGCAAGAGCAAGGCAGAGCCCGAAACGGAGGACGAGGACATGGAACCGGAGAGAGAACCAACGCCGCCGCCGCCGCCTCCGCCGCCAGCGAGCAAGAAGAGCAAGGCGGGCAAGGTAATAAAGGAGAAGGAGAAGGAGAAGGAAAGGGAGAAGGAAAGGGAGAAGGAGAAGGAGAAGGAGAAAGACAAGGAGAAGGAGAAGGACAAGGAGAAGGGTAAGGAGAAGGAGACTGCCTCCAAGCGGGGACGCAAAAAGTCCGTGGCCAAGCCAAGCGGCAAACAGCAGCAGCCAAAGACCAAAAAGGGAGCCAGGAAGCCGGCGCCCGAAACGGAGCCCGAATCGGATCTGAGCTGCGACAACGGCGACTCCAGCGAGGATGAGCACATATCGCTGGCCAAGGCCAAGACCCTCCTGAAGCCTCCCACAGCGCGAACGATAGCCGCGCAGAAGAAGAAGTCCGTGCCCGCCGAGTCCAAGGTGAAGACGCCCACGCCCGTCAAGCGCCAGGCAAAGGGCAAGGGCCGGGGCGGAGGACGCAAGGCCAAGGATAGCCTGGACAGCGAGCTGTCCGATGCGCTGCCACCCACAGCAGCGGCTGCTCTGGCCGAATCCGCCGCCGAGCTGGAGGAGGACGAGGACGAGGAGCGACGCCGCCGGGATGAGGACGAGGATGAGGAGGACGGCTCGAGGTCGCGCAGCATGTCGCCCTTCAAGGTTGATCTCCACAAGAAATACTCGAAAAGTGCCCTTAACGATGATCTCTCCGAGCTGCTGACCACCGTGAAGAAGGTGCCCACCGCGGAGACCAACAAGCTGAGTGCCCGGCACCAGGATGAGGCCGAGGACGACGAGAGGGAGGAGCGGGAACGCGAGTCTGACGGGGACTTTAAATCCCTGAGCAGCAGTCGGGCCAGCTCCCAGGAGCGTCCGCCGGTGAGTAGGAAAGGGAAGAAGGGGGAGAGCTCAAGGAAGGATAAGGAAAAGGAGAAGAAGAGCAGGGATAAGGACAAAGATAAAGAGAAGGACAAAGACAAAGATAAGGAGAAAGACAAAGACAAGGAGAAGGACAAAGACAAGGATAAGGAGAAAGACAAAGACAAAGACAAAGACAAGGACAAGGACAAATCCCGCGGAACCAAGCAAAAGAAGGGCAAAGAGGAGAACGCCTTACCGACCCCCGCAGAAGCTGCCGCCGCCGAGCAGGCCGAACTGGAGATGCTGCTGCCCTTCATGGACAAGTACGATGTGATCAAGTTCCGGCGCAGTCGAGCCGCCCAGAGTGGCTCCAGTGCCTCCAACTCGATAGCCCCCTCCGAGGACTCCAAGCCGGCCAGCACCAAGAGCAGCAGGGAGACCAAGAAGGCGCCGGCCAAGCGGGAAAAGTCACCGCCACCCGAACCCGTGGAGCACAAGCGTGGCCGGAAGAGCAAAGACCAAAAGCGTTCGAAGGACGCAGAGAAGCCGGAGAAGGCGGAGACAGAGAAACACCCAGAGTCCAAATCCAAGAAAAAGGAGGAACCTCCCAAGGAGAAGGTGGAGAAGCCAGCAAAGGAGAAGATGGAGAAGCCAGTGAAGGAGAAGGTGGACAAGCCAGCAAAGGAGAAGGCGGAGAAGTCAGCAAAGGAGAAGGTGGAGAAGCTAGCGAAGGAGAAGGTGGAAAAGCCAGGGAAGGAGAAGGTGGAGAAGCCAGCGAAGGAAAAGTCTCCGGCTCCAGTGGCTCCAGCGGAGACGAAGATCAAGGAACCTACGGCACCCACGCCCGCCCCCTCATCATCATCATCAACTGCCACCAAAGGAGCAAAGGAGGCACCGGGAAAGAGTGCAGCCAAGAAGAGGGCCGACAAGCAGATGCCTCCACCACCAAAGCCCGCTGACAAGCCCAGCGACAAGGGTTCAGGGAAAAAGGCCTCCGGCAAGAAGGCGGCGGCCCAGAAGGCGGGGCAGCCGCAGACCAACAGCAACACGAATCTGGAGGCCTTGGATGTGGAGACAGAGCAGACGCTCAAGGACATAAACCGCTGGCTGGAGCACACGCCGCGCTTCACGGAGTTCAGCTCGGCCAGCAACTCGCCCTCCCGCTACAATCTCCTGGATGACTTCGACTCGGGCATTGGCAGCAAGCTGGATGCGGCGGATTTCCGCAGACCCGTGGCCCTGGCCGCTCCCAAGGCGGAACTGGTGCCGACCAAGCTGGCGGAGGCTCTCAACGAACTGGTGAGTGAACCCAAGGAGGCGGCGGCCAGCAAATCGGAGTCGGAGTCCGTGGCTCCCACGGCGAGCAGCGTGAGCAGCAGCTGCGGCACGCCGCCCCACTCGATGCACTCGGGCAACTCCATTGGCAGCACCTCCGCCACGGCGGCCTCCAGCTCTATTTGCTCCAACCACTCAATGCCCACGCCCCTGCCCGTCGCTGTGACGCCCACACCAACGCCTCCGCCTCTGCCCATACTGCCCCTGCCCAAACCCAAGGAGCCGAGCACAACGCAGCTCCTGCTGAATCCCCCTCCGCCGCCGCACATCAAGCAGCAGCTGGCCAAGGAGGCGAAGCGCAAGTCCCTCAAGGAGAAGCAGGCGGCAGCCCAGGCCGCGCAGGCGCAGCAGGTGAAGGCCAAGGCCAACGTGATGCGGACCATAGAGCGGCTGCAGCCGGGCAAGGCCAAGGGGAATCTTATCCAGAACGTGGCCGCGGGCAAGGCAACGGAGGACAGCAGTGAGACGCAACCGGTGGCCACCAAGACCAAGGAGCTGAAGAACGCCCTCATCACGGAAACCTGTGACGGAGCACCCAAACTCAGCCTGGGCACGGTAATCAAAACCCAGGACTTTGCGCTGGGCAAGACTCTGGAGGAACTGGCGCGCCACAAGCCCACGGATGAGGATGAGACGCTGAACGATGACAGCAAGTCCGAGGAGACCTCGGCACCCACAACGCCCAGCAAGGAGGGACCCCCGAAGCCATTCGAAGCCCTCCTCGAGCTCAGCAGGGTCAGCAAGGCGGCTAAGGACGATACGGGTGAGAAGAAGAAGCCCAATCTCAACGCCTGGCTGCAGGCCTTCGGCGGTCCCAAGGTGAGCAAGAAGTCCGAGGAGGAGGACAAGCAGCAAACCCTTCAGCAGCAGCAGCAGGATCTGCAGGGTGAGGCGGCGACTAAGGTGGCGCCGCCGGCTCAATCCCCGGCCGGCGATAACTTCTCCCTGCCCACGGCGATGCGCCAGAGGAAGCCCAGCACCGGCAGCACCAACTCCGAGCGCAGTTCCTTCAGCCAGGATCCGGACTCGCCCCGCATAGCCATCGATGAGCGATACGGTTCCTATGCGGCGGGCTCGTACACCTCGCCCATTGGGGCCTCACCCATTGGAGCCTCGCCCATCATGGTCTCGCCCAAGCCCAACGACGACATGGGCAAGCCTGCGTCGCCCTATCCCCTGAACGGAGCCATCAAGGTGGGCTTCTACCAGGACACCACGACCAAGAGCAGTCCGGACAAGAGCTGCAGCCCCCGGGAGATGAACTCGCCGTATCCCCAGTATTCCCAGCACATCTACTCCTCCGCCTCGTCG